>OMKZ01014665.1:55812-95247 GCA_900302535.1 Neoniphon sammara
AAAAAAAAAATTTTTTAAAAAAAAAAAAAAAAAAAAAAAAAAAAGTCTTTTTAGGAGAAGTTAGATGGTAAGAACTTTAGATGGTAGGATCTCTAACCGCTTAACGTGTGTTCAGTGGTTATAATTCCTACCATCTAACTTAAAAAATTTCAAGACCTGTACTTCATTAGTGTGTAATACCTTAAAGCTACCTAATAGCTTCAGAATTGCTGTAAGGTTTACTTTTTCACTCGATAGAGCTAGGCTAACGACTCCTGTAGACTTCAAGTCTTCATGCTAAGCTAACACAAAATGCTAGCCATAAGAACCAAACCAGTGGACGTACAGAGGTGAAAATGGTATCGAACATCTTGTCTCAGTCTGGGTAAGTCGGAAAAAGAGTATTCCTTTAAAAACATAATAGCTACATTCAGCAAACTTTTTATGTAAAAGTCCATTTGTCTCAGTGAAACTCTAGTATTGTCACTGATGGGAAATCTTCTCCACACAGGAAGTGATGAATCAAAACTTGTGTATGAAGTCCAACAATGTCTAGCGTGAGTGAGTGCTTTTACTGCTTTGAGTGCTTTGACTGACCTGGCCTTATATGATTCTGGGCTACAGAGGTCCTTAAATTTAAAATAGTTACCTCTGTCTGCAGGCTGGGGCTACCAATGTGCAAAACCCCCTCATGCAGCCTTAAATCCTTTCATGTGAAATCCTTCACTTTGGAAAAGTATTTGCATTTTGTCTACATATTACAGATGCTAAATACATATACTCCACAGAAAAATACTTTCACAGTGATTACCAAGACAGCTTTCTCTTGGGGAAAAAAAAAAACAAAAACATAAACGGACGCTTTGAATGAACAGATTGAAGTGTGATTGTAATTGAAGGGAGAGCTTTGTTCTTGATCACATTTCTATTCTCATATGTGTCACAGATGGTGCCAAACAACAAAGGCAAGCTTCCCCTGGACAGAAACTGAGATATATCAGTAGTTTTATCTGTGAGACCTTGAAGGGACAGGAGAACCAAAGACATCAATAATGGAGAGCGCAAATGCAGAAGGCTCTATAGAAAAAAAAAACAAAAAAACTTGGCCTGTAAATATACGGAAACAGCTTGTTTTCTGCAGTTTCACACCATCAGTGGTGAGATACTGTACATCTACTTGGCTACCACTGATTGCCTATTAATATTTCAGCGTTCTAGGTGCCTCAGCAATTATGTTATATGAATAATTGAATGATCTTTGCTATATTAGCATCATGGCTGTCCTGCTATCGTCTGTATAGCAAGAGGATGCAGATGAGGTGGAAACATTTGTGCTGTTTGCTGAGGATCTGAGGGAGTGTCCTGGAACATTTTGAAAGGGCAACATTAATCTTGTCTTACTGCAGTGACACAGAAAGGAGCTGTATCGGGCACACTGTTAAACAGGGATAAGGTTAATGGAGAACACTATTTTAATGGCAGAACGGTGGGAAAAGTACATAGGCAGACATTTGAACAGGTTCTATTCACTATTTGCTAAAAATAATTTCACTTTGATTTGAATGAATTACAACAGTAGACCTATATCACGGCAAACACAGCAAGCAAATGTTAATTATTTTTTGAGCACTATTCACCAGTCCAGCATGACTCTTTAATTGTCAAGCTCAGTACTGCATGCAGCAACATAGTTATTAGTCATGCCAGCTGTTCTCTACAAATGCAACCAGCAATTATGACTTTTTGAGTGTTTGAAAGGCTAAAGGCCACGTTTTGAAAGTTACCTTAACCATACTCATAATTGCTACTAAATGATGAACAATTTAGTTAATATTTCCAGTGTGGCCACAGTGAAACTTCGAAGGCATTTCTCCCAGTTTCACTTCTTTGCGCAGTCACTGCTGTTTTGCTTTGTAGGGCAAAGCTGACACTGTTACATAAGCTGTCAATAGATGTGCTCTGCTAGTCATATATTCTGTACTACCACTGGTACATAGAAAATTGCCAGCCAGAATCTGCAAAGGCTGCTTCTGCAAGGGCTGCTGTTTGAACAAACTCAGGGTGCGTTTTATATGTGCTCCTTTTCATTTTCTTGTAGGCTTTCACATAATAAATTGACACTAGTTGTTCTACTCTAAGCTTCTGCAAGCACGGAATCAGCATTCGTGAATGTGTTTCCTCAGCAATCAAGGTTCAAGGTTTTGTTTCACTTTCAAAAGGCATTTGTGCTTTTTTCACTGGAGTGAGTGACTAATGAAAACATCGTCACCATCTCCATACCCGGCACACGCTAACAAGCATTCATGTCAGATTAGATATCCCATAAATATGAACTGACATTTGGGAATAAACACTTCACGTCCACCTCCCACTATAGTGATAATTTCAAGTAGGATACACAGCTCCAATATCTCCCACTTCGCTGGCGTAACGAATAGCAAAAGTGTGTCAACATAAATGGCACTCGTAGCCAGGATTCCAGCGATGATGGCAATTCAAGCTAATTTACATTCATAAATAAAAATGATTTTAGATGTGGGGAATTGGACTTATAATTTTGAAAAATCGACAAATGCTTGCAAGGCGTATGACATTTGCTTGGTTTGGTTACTTTCGTGCGATTTGGCGGGGTTTCCAATATGATGCAGTCTTCCCTGTCTCCTGTAATTACAGTACAATGGGACTGGATGGCTATTATTTTGTCAAAAATGTACACGTGAAAAAGAATGGACAGCCCTCAGGGGCAGAGAGTTTTGTTCGGAACTATTTTCTGGCGAAGAACACTGGCTAGAAGATGGGATAGATTGAGGCAGATGGACAGACTGCACTAAATTTAAGTGGGAAAATATCTTTATGTATTTTAGGTGAACTGCTCCTTTAATATCATGTAACTCATTAAAATAAGGTTGTGACTCTAAACCATTATCAGTGTATATCTCAAGTATCCAACAAGCAGGTGATCATCAGGCACTGCTGATTCAAGTGTCAAACTCTTAAAAATGCACTTGTCAATGAAGAAACCCTTGTGGCAATCTTGTAAGAGGCTTCAGTTCTACTTAGCATAACATCATGTTTTAGATCCCATTTATCTACATTCATATCATCTCGACTAATAACGTAATGCCCACTTGCTCTTTAGTCCTGTAGCAGCCTATTATTTACACCTATTACACAGTTCAGCTCTGTCAAGTCCAAAAATACAATCCATGACTGCAGATTAGTTTGATCAATCCCAGCCTATTTAAAGTGCATTCATCACCAATAGATTTTCTGGGGCAGTCTACATCACAATATTTATTGTGGTTCCATTTTTGTCTTTACAGCTCTGTAGCTCACAGGATTGACGATATCTCCAGCAACATAAAACCTGAGCACTAATCATCGTAGATCATGAGACAACACATTTGTTTTGTGGTACTGTGGAATTCCTGCCTTCAGGTCTTTTATCTGCAGAGCCAGATACAAGACACTGAATCTTGTTTAACTCCCTGTTTCTATCTCTCTCCTCCCTCCCCCCTCCCCCACCTTGAGGAAGACAGTTTTTTGGGAAAATAAGAGAGGGAGAATATTCTATTTACAATAAAAGAGCAGTGACTTGACACACGACGATTCGTCTCACCTTGGACATTAGCAAAGTGCACTTCTAAGTCTTTCCTAGACATGGTTTGGCTATGGTTACCCACACACTGTTCTTGAGATTTTTAAATATTGTATTTAACGGGATCACGTTGCTCTATGTCCTCATTTGACCTGAAGATGGCTGTTATGGCTGTCCTGTAGCTGGATTTACTCAGCACAGAGGCCAATGGATTCTGGGAGTGTTCGTGAAGGCGAAGAACAAGCCATCAAACGAAGGAGGTGAATTTAATTATGCCGGATGTTTCCTTGCATGTTTTTGAAAATCGCACAACACTGAAAAATGGAGGGACTTCACTAGAGCTGAGATATTTCAATTTTAAAATTCAAAACAGTCTTTGATTGGCAGTACTTGGCTTTTCTAGTGTTAGATCTGTCTGAATTGCTTTTCCATGCTCATCATCCGTCTCGGCTTGCTTGTTGTGGCTGGACTGGATCCAGACGATGCAGAATTCTCATCACAATGTGGCCATTTTTCATACTTGGTTTTGAAAATCTGATAGCAATGCAAGCAAAATCAGATTTTTGTGCATCTTGACCGGCCACTTATTGTGCCCTTGTGTCAACTGATAAGGAAGACAATGAGCCTTTTTTTTGGTATTGATTCCTATTGGCCACTATCGTTTTCTATTCACTGGGAATAAATGTCTTGATTTGCCCACAAAAAAGGCTTCTGCAGAAGTCAGAGGCACTGTAGTTGATAATAAGCACTCGCAGTAGCCTTGTAGAGGTGACCACTGGATAACCCCAGTGATACACCCACTCTCATACTCCCTTTTTCCTCTGACATCCATATTAGGTTTCGATGCAAGTACTCAGAGTATGTACCCATATTTAAAGGATAATTCCATCCTAAGATGCTTTAACCCTGTTAAGAAATCACTTTTGGTGATGTTTCTTGAATTCCTGGGTCCATTTTGTTGTTTGTTTTTCTTATTCTTGTGGATTATTGGCCAGATGCATTTGATGTGATGTGACGTTGAGATTTTTCTTCTTTCAAGTAATACTCTAACGTTTTGGGCAAAATACCCCTGTTTTGACTTACCCAGACTGAGACAAGGTGTTTGATACCATTTTCACCTCCGTACGTCCCCTGTGAGTCCTCTACGAGTAGTATTTCATGTTAGCTTAGCATAAAGTCGTGAAGTCTACAGAAGTCATTAGCCTAGCTCCATCAAAGGGAAAAAATAAACCTTAAGCAACTCCAAAGCTGTCTTATTTCACTGACGGAGCTGGGCTAATGACTCCTGTAGACTTCAAGTCTTTATGCTAAGCTAACACAAAGTGTTAACTATAGGAACTGACCCGGTGTAAAGAGGTGAAAATGGTATCGAACATCTTGTCTCAGTCTGGGTAAGACAGAAAAGAGTTTTTTTTTTGCACAAAATGTTGGAGTATTCCTTTAACCATGATCAAAACCTTAATGTAAGCGTTACCACATTGTTTAATTTGCCTAAATTTACTTGCCTCAGCTTTGCTGTTAGCTAACTTTTTCATGTGGTAAACAGGAGAAAACGGCATGTCCAATTTGTGCTACTATCACATAATACAATTTGTGTTACATGATTAAATTCATGGTGGAGTAATGCAACATCGACATAATTTGTGTTCACAAATTCTAAGCTACATTTCAGAGTTCGTGCTCACTCCTTTGCATATAGGTTTTACACATCCAGATGGAACATTGTAAGAAAGATCAAAAAGGTCAAGGCAGCTAATTTCAATGACCAAAAGCAAGTAGGACAGTAGAATATGGTAATACAAATAGCATTTTCAACCATTATAATCACATACTGACAGAGGAGAGGACTAAACTACTGCACAACTACACTTTCTGCATAAGAAGTATCTACAGTACTATTACTAGTTATCTATAAAGGCTATGCAAGGAAAAGCTACAGGGGAAATCTTATCAACTAATTATGATTCACCCATGAGAGTAAAAGGCAAACGATATGGTTATAGGATTATGGTTTAATCCCATACATCCTTTAGGCTATGCGTAAATGGCATTTCATTAATGCCATTTATGTCTGCATAGCCAACAATAATATCCACAAATAGTAATACATCATTGGAAATGATGAAAATGTGGTAGTGACATTCATGCTCTTGGAGTATGATGTGACCATGGAACACTGGAATACTGTTCTGCATCCAACCAACCATGTGCTACAAAATCACTTAGAAAGTGACACAAACAGCGCACAGTAATAAATATGCTGTGACTGCGGTCCATGGAGCCATAAATCACACAGCTTGAAGTCCAAGCTACTGTTTGAATATTCCACCAACAATATGATGCATCACTGGTCACATACTGGGGTGACACTTATGTGCTGTGATAATCAAGATGTAGACTGACTTCACTGGCTGGTGAAAGTCATAAAGTCCAGTCAGAGAAGGAGAGATTCATAAGGAAGATGGCTGCTGTGGAACTCAAAGCTATATTCTCAGAAACATGCAAGCCCTGTTTGTGAAGTTTGTCGATGCCTTCATTTCCATAGTTCTTGTAACTTTTTGAGGCATAGACGTACCTCCAAAATGGGTGTACACTCCCCTGAATTAGGGTAATTCTTCATTCTTATAAGCCTTTAATCAAGTATTTTGACGTTCTACATTAATTCCTATACTGATCATGTCTATCTGCCAGTGAGTGAATTTAGCATGGTACGTCAAAGTCTACCGTATGGCAGCAGTTCTCGACCCTTTATTGTGGAGGTTCAAGAGTCTGCAGGTTTTCACTCCAACCAAACACTACAGCATCTGATTTCAGTTCCTCCTCACTGGGTGAAAACCTGCAGATTCTTGGGTCATGACTGAAAACCACTATGTTAGAGTCTAGTATAACTTGGTGGGTTAGTGCTGTGTCTGAACACAGTTAGCTTGGCTGGCCCACAGCAGAGCAGACAGTGTTGGCTGTTTGAGGTTGCAGAGCCCCTGGCTTACAACCCAATGCATGACCCAGTCACCTCTGGAAAGTTCCTTCCCTGCATTAAGGCAAATCTGAGAACTAACCAGACCATGACAGGAGGAAATAGCTGAACACAACATGGTCGGCAAAATGGAAGATCTACTTTTAGATGCTGTATGTTCAGAAAAAATTCAATAAATAGGGCACATCTAAATATGTACTGGAACTAAATGGCTTAAATGTACTGTACTACATATTTAATGGACTTCTTATTTAGCGCACTACTAAATGTAGTGTACCAAATGTGGGCTGAATGACAACACGTCTGCTCTGCAGTAAATAAACAGGGCTGACCTTTTGTGTAAGTTTGGGCGATTACAACTAGAGTCAGGCTACAGTGTTTAGTAGCCATACCTCATATGTGTCTGGCCGAGTCCAAGAAGCCTAGAGAGGACAAACACACAGGAAACAGAAACAAACAGCGACAAAATGGAGCAAAATGAGCCTTAGTGCAGGATCCGCAAACAGGAACATGAAATGAGAGGGGAAAAGATTTACCTGGAAATCTGTTAAGTTCATGTTAGAAGAAACATTTTGAATAAAAAACTGAATTTATAGGATTATGATTACTCCTATCCTGAAAATCAAATTCAAATATTAAAGAAGGAAATATTACAAATAACAGTACAAAATGCAAAGTAAAAGTACATGGGTACAGACTGTTGATTTTCACTGAGTGCTGCCATGCCAAGGTTAGGGCACCTAACTGCTCCCATGAATTCCCCTCATCATTGGAGCCTCTCAGTTCCCTTATTGTGACACGAGAATACAATATGAAAAAAATTTGTTCGCATATGAAAACCAACACACGTGCAAAAAGCAGCTTTGAATTCACTTGTGGGTTTTCAAAACGTGACTTTTTGTGTACGGGTTATTAAGTTATTAATTAATCTAAAATGAGAGAATTTGGAAGTGTGCTCTTCAAGCATCTGCACAGAAAGGAAAACAGGGCACTGAAACTAATTATGAGCGAGCCATTACCGGTGTCTAGGGACTTTGTTTT
The DNA here is from genome assembly GCA_900302535.1 of Neoniphon sammara. NCBI lineage: Eukaryota > Metazoa > Chordata > Actinopteri > Holocentriformes > Holocentridae > Neoniphon > Neoniphon sammara. The sequence continues at coordinate 63,405 of OMKZ01014665.1, forward strand.
GCTAATCAGCGCCTTTCTCATCATGGCGCTCCGTGTTTTGATTAACTCGTTTATTTATGTATAGCACACTGGTCTGCGCCAGTCATCTTCTGTTAATGACAAGTGCATTTAGATAACCCTCATCTCAGCATGGAAAAAGTCATATACTATGGATCTGAAGTGAACCTCGGCAACAAACTGAACTACTCCAGTCGAGGAAGTGAACTTTCTTGACAGGCAATTTGCATACAGTGATAACATCTGCTCTACTTTGTACGGGACAGTGACATTCAAAAGAGGCTGTGCCGGCCTCTGAAATGACTGTTCTGTCACTGCACATCATTATGAATATGCCTGTGCGCTTGTAGCCCGGGTGATGTGATGTACAACTCTGATAAACCAAAGTTACATGAATGGAAGACAGAGCAAAGCAAATGGGGAACAGGCCAATGATGAATGACTAGGCAATAAAGGGCCAATGAGAATTAGTGGCAGCTATTACCAAATGATCAGCAGGATTTTCTGATTACTGTGGCATTAAGTCAAAATTTCATCAGACAGTGATAGATAAGAAAGAGAAGCGCGATGACAGAGTGCAAACTGAGGCAGATAGCTGGTGACGTCTGTGAGTGGTGATGCGGAGTGCTTTCTTGCAGGTGGATTATTCTTGTTAGAGGAAGATGAGATTCAATAACTCACAATGCTGCCACGAAAGCACTGTGCTCTGCGATTGCTTCTGTTGATTGTCAGTGATAAATGGTACTGTTAATTGGAAAGGACTACGAGCAGTTTAGCTGAGTCACATGAAGTGCCTGTTCAGATAAAAGAATCCTCCTCTGACAGCCCTTAGAGCCAAAACGGAGAAAAATGGTCACACTACAAGGGCATCATTCATAGTTTAATCATGATAACTTAATTTCTAACCAGACAATGACCAATTTCCAGTGACCTCAGTGCAGTTGCAGAGTAGCTGCACGCATGCTATGACAGGTGATGAACTCCACTGAGTCGGAAAAAGTGTATTTTGCCCAAAATATTGGAGTATTCCATTAATATTCAGATATGCATGAGCACACATCCCCCTCTCAGATCATGTATACAAGTAGTTGGCATCACTCAGTGGATGTTGAGAGGTCACTGGATTTCATCGACATGATTAAACTATGAATGATGCCCTTGTAGTATGAACATTGGAGAATAGCTAAACCCCAAACTTAAATCTAAGTGAAGCCTGATATCAAATGGTGAAAAGTTGAGCGTGTTCTTTATTGGAAAGTGATGTTGTACTCTATGGATGGTGACATCACCTGCCACCAAAGACCAGCCATCCTACTTTTCACCATTAGAAGTCAGGCTTCACAGAGATTTGGGTTTGGGGTTTAGTTATTCTTTAAGGGTGCCCTTTTATAGACTGGCAGCTTCCTGTAGAATCAATGCACATTTGTCATCACAAACAATCATGATCTCTGTTTGTTGAAAAGGTAGGTTACTATCAGTAGGCTTCTGTCATATTGTGCAATGTTCCTAAAATGGTGTTTTACAGTTTGAAATGCCAGCGATAGGTAAATGATATACAGAAACTGCATGAAATTAAGGCTAAGACGCCACCAGGGGGACACATTTTTAAAGGATGCAAATTTTGGCACAGCACCAGTTCCACCAGGGTGTATTAGGGTGCACTGCACCCTGTGATAAAATTAATGCCCCCTCAGTTTTAAAGCCTTGTTTTCCCAATCCCTGCCCATAGCTGCCTGAGTGCATTCCAAGTTGTTTGAGTTCAATGTGTTTGACTGATTTCCCAGTATCTGGATAAGAACCCGACAAAAAGCAAAGTCTATGATATGACTGACTAATATGTTCCAACCATCAATTCAACCTTGAAGTTAAAAATCACAAACTGACTGGCTGTCAAGTCAACCTGGAACCACTGCATGCAATGTTGTATGACTGAGGTAAATAGTTCAATAGTTACAGTGATTTTATTCATTTCTGAATTATGGTACTGCAGTCATTTTACCAAAGAGGTCAAAGTACAGATACCTGAAGACAAAAAACCTACTGTATCAAATTCTCATTACTTTCATGCTTCATTTTCTTCTAAAACAATACTTGCCCTAGATTAAAGGGTTTTATGAAAACTAGGCCTAATTTTAGAGCCATTTATGATGCAATCATGTCCAATAGAGATCTATTACTCCCTTACTCTGGAGTGGCAACAGCAAAAACTGTGAGTTTGACTCTGCTGATGGAAAATCTACACACTGTATTTAGATGCCACCTGAGTGGTTTTGTTCTGCGACCTGGCCTGGTAGCAATAGTAACCTCAAAAAAAGAGAATCAATTGTGGGACTTGCAAGGTTCTGTCAAAGTACCCTTAAGTGGAGCACTTCACAATAGATTTATATCAGTGTAGCGGTTTGCTAGATACAGGATATGATGAAGTGCCTTTGATTATACAAAATATTTATTGTAGCATTGATCAATATTACTCTTGTTCTCCATGGGACGCCCTTAATTTGGACTGATTCTCACAAGCCATTCTGATCAGATTCCAAACATGCGCAAATATTTAAAATGGTCAGATTTCACATGAGCTTCAGAGTCAAACCCTGGTTCACACCCAGTCGCCAACAGGATGACTGTGGTTGCATTGGACAGCAGCCGGTATGAGGAAGTCAATACGTATAACTTCTCTAGCTGTAAATAACGATAAGCACTCAGTCAGCTTGCATGGTTGAACAAGAGTTCTCAGCAGACCCCTCTGTGGTGATTCCTGCTAAACAACATTATTTTCTATTGATTAGAGAGGCAATCCTTTTTGCAGTGAAATGCTGCAAAAGACCTCCACCTTCGGAGATTTTCCAAATCTGCAGCAGTGTCACAGACTCTGCAAGGCTGAGGGGGAATGGTGCCAATGAATATTTATGTTTTACAATCCTCAATTCCAGGACATTGAGGGATAAATGGCATTGTAAAATTTTGTGTTTTCATGCTTTTATAATATTGCTGCAGTTAGAAGTGGGTCACTGAGGAAGGTAGCCTCGAGGCTTTCACACAATACATAGTGAATTTCTGTAAATGTAGAATAAATAAGGTGATCCTACGGTGCATTTAGCATGCATCCACAATTAAAAGCTAATTGGTGCTCATGGATCAGTTATTTATATGTAATGTCTATTATTATAGTGCTTAATTTATAAAGCTGAGAGGAAATCAGGATGAGATTGCCTGGTTACCAAATCCTAATGTGCCTATTTGGTCATTTTTGCAAGGTGTTGTGAATGCAATTGTGTCTATTGCCTCTTGAAATAGGTATCAGAGCAGAACTGAGCAGTGCTGGATCCTGTTCAAAGATGTCCCAGCTCAAATTAGGCCGTGGTCGCCTGAGAAGAGGCTTCATTATGGTCATTTTGACGGAAAGGGCGTCAGAGACATATTATCACCACTTGCTCAGCCCAAGAGATCATTTCACTCAACAACTGATAACTCTTTCTGCCGTACTACGTTTTCTCCCAGGGTCTGCCAAGATATATAATAAGATCATCATAAGTTCTTCATAAGTGCTTCTTTAAAGGTGCCACAAATTAGAGACAACTGCATAGTTAAAATCACTGTTGAGAAGGCTGGCAGCCTCCACCAGCCTCTATGCTGCATTGTACATGGTGAGCAACTGGGTAAGATTTGGTGGGAAATCTACTAGACTGCGTTACAGCACAAAACAGGAAGAGGGCGAGCTTCTCCCAGTGCAAACAGAGCTAAAACTTTAAAGGATTACTCCAACGTTTTGGGCAAAATACTTTTTCCGACTTACCCAGACTGAGACAAGATGTTCAATACCATTTTAAAAAAAATTCCAAGACGTGTATTTCAAATACACAATACACTGTGTAAATAAGACAGCTTCAGAGTTGCTGTAAGGTTTATTTTTTCCCTTTGACAGAGCTAGGCTAATGACTCCTGTAGACTTCAAGTCTTTATGCTAAACTAACACAAAATGCTACCCATAGGAAGTGAACCAATGGACGTACAGCGGTGACAATAGTATTGAACATCTTTCACTCTGGGTAAGTTGAAAAAAGGGTATTTTGCCCAAAACTATGGAGTATTCCTTTAAGAGTTTCTGGTAATGGCAGATGATGTAGGGAGTGAAAGATTGGTTGAAAAATTACTTCCATTGTGTTTATCCCCTTTGGTAAAGCCAAAGGGAAAACCTTTGACTAAAGAAGCAATAATGTTTGAAGAAATGTCCTAATAGTCCTGGGCCTGATATGGCCACATAATTAAAGGTTGGAGCTTCAGAGTTTGAAAGGTCTTAAATGCTACACCACTGGTCCGACTTTGATTAAATTTGGAGAGATGCATCTTGTTTCTAATTTGCCCCATGGGTACCTCATTAGTCATGGGGGTCAACATGGCTACTCTTTTTGAAAAACCCTGGTGCTAACAATACCACTTATGTGAGGTAGAGGCTGCAAATTGTCTTGAACATGCTCTCATTTGTTTACTGTAATTATACCAAGGTATCACAGTTGATTTGACGATGATATATTGATGTTTAAATGCTACACATAGCACCTTTAGTACACACTCCATCTCACCTAGTTGAATACAGCTGGACGGAGCATCTGATGTAAAGTAGGGCAGCATGGCCCAAATGCAGCACAACTGACTCCCCCCATCTCCCCTGGGACTCCAACAGGAGAGGTCTCTAGCTGTATTTACGTACAGAATGTGTCTCCAGGAATAGCACACCTTATGTTCCATACAGCCCTGAGTTGACAATATTCACAAAACAAGTTGGGTTGATATTATAGATGTAAGAGAATTATTCCTTTAATACGATTTTTGCAATCTCTGATGCAGAGGCACTAGCCAATGTATGAACTATTCTTCCTGAATTCACAAACCTGCTCAAAGCTGCAAGGTAATTATCAAATCTTAATACTGTTTACTGCAATTCACAGTAGAAAATTACCCCTGTGAAGTGACTAATCCGTCTTCTGCTCACATGATGTGTGCTGTCAGAATAGACCGTTAAGATTTTTTTTTTCCTCCAAATTATACTGTTTTAATGAGCTGATAAGAGCAACAATAGAGTTGGGATGGGATTCTCTCCTCAAGCTGGTGAGTGCCAACTCACTGAGACCACTGTATTTGAGAAAATGCACAAGGAGAGTATTCATAGCCTACATATTGTAAGCATTGTATTATCATGTTAAAGACCCAAAGCTTTAATCTAGTGCTATTTTCAGCAGGCCCAAAAGACATAAAGAGTGAAACAGCGATATAAACCAATGCATGACAAAGAGGCTTGTGTGGTTTTACGTGAACAGCATCATTTGCTCTTACGGTGTCATATTCATTCATGCTAAGCAGCAGCGGCTACGAAAACAGGCCCACTCTTTTCCGAAATGGGTTATCAAAATTACAGCTACAAATCACACAAGTAGCACAAGTGAGGTCAAAGTGATTTTGAAATAGACTCAAGGCTTCTAGCTTTTAATACAGCAATAGTAAAACAAATCACACTGAACTCATTGCGAACTCGCTGCCACTTAATTTCCTGTGAATTTGCAAAGGCAAAGTTTTATGATTGCACATAAACATTGCTTTGCAAGCATGAAAGATTAATAAGAAGTAAAGTGTTACATATGTTATAATTGCTGGTCAACATTCAGATTTACCACAGCATGGCAAAGTGCCTGGATACTGGTGTCATCACAGGGTGCACAATCCCCCTGCTATTATTCCCTAATGAAATGCAAGGAATCATTTTTGCAATTAAAACATTATCAGAGTAGGCTGTCCATTTAGAAAGATAACAGAATGCAAACCTTACATACAAAGATTAAGCACTATGACACAATGTAATAGGAAGTTTAGAGTGCATAGAAATGTGTGAAATGTCTATGTCTGCAGTTCTGACTGATTCACCAACAAATGACTGAATGAACTGACTGAACGTTTAGTTAAGGTGCCAAACAAATAACAGAGATTCTGTGCCAGTGGCCTTCAGGCTATCTCTGCAATTTCACCTTAAAACCCAAGATACTGTCACTTCTTCCATTAGCCACATGGAACACTGCCCTGCACCTGTAGCAGGGATGATAACCCTGTTTCCACCACAACCTTGACCTAGAATATGGATGGATTGGTTGGTGCGTGGATAGTAACTCAACTGGAGAAATAAAGAAGTAAGCACAACTGCAGTGAGCAGCAGTGAACATTTTCTTTGTGCTGACAGAAATGCAAAACAAAATGCTTTCTATTTTGGACTGTGTTCCCGCCACCACCATCAGCTCCACCTGAAAAACTAAAGAACTAGGAAGAAATTGTTTTATTAGACAGCTGAAGTTCATGACAGAACTGGCTGTGTACTGAACACACAGCACAGCAGTCGAGAACGGGCCTATGGAAACCAAAGCATCTGATTTCAACAGAAAAAAGGGAAGGAAGCAGAGGAGGGAAGGCGGTAAGAGATGAGTTAGGGATAACGGCAGCGGATTTGTAAAATTTCGACAGTCTGTCTCTGCAATTTTTTCCCTGTCTTTTTAAGTGAAATATTAATTATATACAAAATTACTTTGTTGTGATGTTTTTGTCATTTTAATGGCTGGTAAATTTCAATATTATTTCATTAATACTGTGCTGACATTTTGGCTGGCCAAGTGGAGATTTCATTGCAGAGGTCTTGTGTTTTCAGAAGCAGGAACAGTCAGACATATCCTGTCAGCATGCAAAGTTATTCTTTAACAGGGATGATATACTTGGTGACGTAGCCAAGTCCGTCACTGCACAAACAGCAATTCATTCACTGTGAGGAGAGAGCATCCAAGGTAGCAATTAGACATGCAAAGGCGAACCAAGCAGCAAGGATTGATTAATAAGAAGGCAGAAGTTAGGGCAGTAACAAGGGAATGCGAAACGCAAGCAGATGTTGTCCAACCACTTACGGCACCACCAAAGATAGTCAGCAGCGAGCTAAATCTGATCCAACACTCTGCAAACTGTTTAAGCTAACTGTGCCATGGGAAGACATGGTAGACGAGGCATATGGAAGGAAGAAGCTTAGACACACTGAGCAAATGTGGTAAGGCTGAACAGTGAGGCAGGAAAGCCAAGGCACAAACTGTGGAATGTTGGTGCAGTGAATTTGTAGCCAAATTAACTACGAGTTTACTGAGGGAGTTTGGGATGTTGGGAGAGCCAGAGAGGCTTCTGAAAGTGCAGACAAGACCAACCAGTGGCTCTGGTTGTGAAGAAAGGGCATCAGTTGGCATCGAAAGCATACAAATATATATCTATATCTATGTCTATATATGTATATATGTATATGTATATATGTGTATAAGCGAGAACAAGATTAGGACGAAGGAACACAAGAGGCTCGAAAAATACCAAGGGCTGAAAGAGGAGCTAGAAAAGATGTGTGGAGTAAAGGCAACAGTGGTGCCAGTGGTAATTGGAGCACTGGGGGCTGTGACCCACAAACTGGGAGAGTGGCTCCAGCAGATTCCAGGTACCACATCTGAGGTCTCTGCCCAGAGGAGCGCAGTCATAGGAACAGCTAAGATACTGCGCAGAACCCTCAAACTCCCAGGCTTCGGGTAGAGGACCCGAGCTTGAGGAAGACAAGGTTTATTTTTTCCACTTTGATAGAGCTAGGCTAATGACTCCTGGAGACTTCAAGTCTTCATGCCAAGCTACCACGAAATGCTACACACAGGAACCGAACCAGTTGAGGTACAGAGGTGAAAATGGTATTGAACATCTTGTCTCAGTCTGGGAAAGTCAGAAAAAGGGTATTTTACCCAAAACATTGGTGCATTCCTTTAACAATTTGCTTACTTTTCTCTGTACATGTCATGTACAGAGAAATAACTACAGGGTATAAATAACTACAGGGTAGTGTCACCGCCACTGGCTGAAATGAGTCTACACTCTCGCGTAATTGGTTTACAGGCCCCTTGTGATGACTGAAATGGTGCATGAGACGTTCAGTGCAAAAAAGTTCTGAAATATTAAATTGAGTGCTTTGAAACACCAAACAGTGATATGAAAGTTCTCTCACAACTCTGACCTACAAAAATGACAACAGTTCTTTTTGAAAATGTCTCCACACTGCAGGATGTTGACTCTTTTACTCTATCCTATCTAGAGTACATGTATTCCACAGGGGTTCCAGTCTGTTGGAAGTACTTGTGATTCTTGAATACTGATATTGGAGGTATTAGACAACAAAAGCCTACTTTGATGCAAGGAGAGACAAGATCGTTATTAGCTTCTAGAGGATTCATTTTCAACAAGGCAGCTGGAGTTTTTACAATTTTGAATTTGTTCTTCACATGATAGAGTCAAGTTGGACAAGAACTTAGAGAGAAATCCCACATTTCCTATTCCATCCCCTCAACATCCGACATCAGTACCTGCACTCCTTCGGTGAAAACCCTGCGTCCAAAACTCCAGGAGATGGTGGGTGTGGGGTCCCCTGAGGCCTCACAGGTCAGGGTGACTTGTTCCTCCAGCTCTGAGGCAGTCTGATTGTTCAGGTATGTGATCTTGGGTTGCACTAGAACCCAAGGAAAGGATGTATTATTAAAAGGGACCACTTTAGAAACATGTCTCATTGATCGGTAATCGAGCCCCTTCCTCGGACACTTAAAAAGTTTTCACATAAGAGGTTTTGTTTCTGGCACAACACAAATGACAATCAGTTGTCCTTCAAAAAGCTTTGCTAATTTATTCATACTATTACTACAGATATCAAAGTATACAATGGTGTTTTACCCCACTGACTTCCATTTGCATTGCAAACCAGAGAGGCTGCTGCCAACTTCTTGAGAACAGAAACTCTGGTGTGAAAAGTTTGACTGTCCTAAGAGGTGGCTTAATTAGTTTTCAATAGAAGACGCTTTTCTTTAAACAGTATGCTTAACGCTGCGTAACCCTGTGCCCAACCACTGGAAAAAACGTAGAGAAAGGTAAAGCAAATGTCAATAAGACCAAAAGAAAAGGCCAGAGCCAGACTGATACAAAGAGGTAGGTTTTCTTTTGCTATTGTAAAGCAATGGAGTTATTCTCTTACCAAACACGTTCAGGCTGACTTCCTCAGATTTCTCCCCTGCCTTGTTCTTGGCAATGCAAGTGTAATCTCCTTCATCCACTTTCTTGACATCTTTTATTATCAATTCTGAACCATCCTCGTTCAGGCTGTACTTATCATCCGTTTCAAGGACAACGCTGTTACTGTAGAGGAGGGAGAAGGGGGGCGGGGGGGAGACACACAGGGTTCACATCAACCAGCGTTTGCTTACACAACTTGAGGGGCCTACAAATAAGTTTCTTAACTCACTGACAATGATGCGTTTGGGGTTTTTATCTCAGGGAGAAAGAAAGCAGCTGGTAAACAAAAAGGGGCTGGCAGACAAAAAAGCTGTGAGAACATATCTAATGTAGAAACAGTGTCCAAAGTTTTTGTTTTGATACAGCTCTCTTTTAATCCCCGTGTCTTTTTATGAAGGCCACGCACCCATCTGATGATGATGCACTGTAATAGAATATCGAAACGAAAAAGTATTTAACCTTTTATGCAAACAAAAATCTCCGCAAAAGGTTAGAACCATATTTATGGGAGCTGCTGAATTATTTGTATGCTTGTAGCAACCACCCTGAAGCATTTGCAGGCAGAGAGTGAATGACAGCCCTGTCAGCAGCCCTAGGAAACCATAACAAATAGAGCTTTAGCCTTCTGTTCTTCTATTGCCTCACCCATCTGTCCTCCCAGTATCCTTTCCAGTCTCGACTCTGCTCTGGACAGATCTGATCACAAGCGTTTCCTCACCCTCATCATCCACATCGGCTATCAGCCGCTGCCGCATGAAAGACAGCTGTGACCACCATCAGTAATCTTATTCGCTTTAATCTCTGCAACAAACGTTATGTAAAGACTCCTCTGAAATGCATATCTGTTTCCGGATGACACCAGCTAGTGATGCTGCAGCGAAGGAGACATGGAACAAACAAATGCATGAAGAGAGGTGAATGTTGATTATTTATTAAAGGTGTCACTGTCACGACTGAATAGTGATCAAGCAGGTTTTGACACACATTTGTTATGGACCTGATTCAGACTGTGTGGTCTTTCGTGGTTTGAGATGTTTGATCATGTTTCTATTTAGACTGTTGTATGTGTACACTAAGGCTGAGATTCATTAAAGGATTGTGCATAGAAGAGTGCACACTACATCGCCAACCTGATCAAAACAGAATGCCACACTAACTGTGCACAAAGAGAGGAGAAGTACTGATAAAAGCCTCTCTTGGTCTCCTTTATGTAAATTCCATTTAAACCTCTTTATTTTGTCAAGACTCTGCTAAGATTCACGAGCACTCCACAATACCATCGCCTTCTAAATTGTTGTTGTGAGTATAAGATCCTTTCAATGGTGGAGTAAATACTTTGCACTGAGTTCGGCCATTTATAATGGCTGCTATCATTGCTGCAGGACACAGCATTGTCACCAGCAAGCCCGACAAAGAAGGGAGAGGGCGTTCTATCCCAGAATATCAGATCAGAGAATGCTCCAATTATAAAGAGGCTTTAGGGTGCAAGGTTGCCAGCCTTGGTGGTGGATAAAGCTGAAACGGAATTTGCACTTGCAGTCGGTGATGAATGTGGTATCTGCTCGTGCAGTTCTCTCTTCAAGGGCTTGTTTTCAGCACGGCTTGATCTGCATAAATTTCTTAGTGAGACAAAAACGCTGGGCTCCTTGTTCGGCTCAATGCAAAAAGAAAACGCACAGACTGTCCTTGCAACGCAATCTTAATCTGGACCTGAGTATTTGTTGGCATGCCTTAGCTTGTGCACAGGCATGCACTTGAATCAGGGTCACGCTGCTTTTGAGCAAGCAGAAAAACTATCTTTTGCATGTTTTTTTTGCATATTCACACATCTGACTTTCATGAATTTTTTCAGTCATTTCAATGTGATGATATATCTTTGAAAACACGTGAACAAGTGTGAAAACTATATGACCTTGATTTGATACAGAAGATTATTCAAAATCCAGCCACTTTTCTCCTTTTTTATGGCCCCTTGCTGAGGCACCACTTTTACATTGCTTTACAATGACTGAGCACAAAGATTGAATTGGCAAAATACCTTGGGACATTAAGTGAATAAAAACAAATGAAATGCTGAGGATTATTTTTCCGATGAGCAACCACTGAACTAATTTTTCACATCAAAAATAACTTCAATATCAACAGAGACGTTCCTTAATTGCTGCCGATTTCTACTAAACTCTCCAACAAGCCACTCTCCATTAGCTTTATTTACTGCCTTGGTGCAAATACTTGTTCTGGCCACATCTGCATCAGATGCCGGTTGAATGTTCACAGGTGATGGAAAATATCCTCGAGTACACACATTGTATACTCTTTGGTGTGCCTACTCATTGCCATTAACAAGTGCCAGCCAGCTGCTTTGCTAATACAGGCTAATGACAACACTGTTATGCATACCGGGCCCAGGTGACAGTGGGCTCTGGGAAGCCGTCTGCATCACAGGCCAGCATAGCAGAACTGCCAATGTCTGCTGTGGCATTGACTTCTGACTGCCTGGTACGGATACTGGGAAGCACTGAAATAGAGAGAAAAAAAAATGACTTACACAACACAATGCAACTGCAATTGTACAACAATTCATGCTGTAAAAACACAATCTTAAAGGAATACTCCAACATTTTGGGCAAAATACCCTTTTTTCGACTAACCTAGAGTGAGACAAGATGTTCGATACCATTCTCACCTCTGTATGTCCACTGGTTCGGTTCCGATGGGTAGCATTTCATGTTAGCTTAGCATAAAGACTGACAGTCTACAGGAGTCATTAGCCTAGCTCCATCAAAGTGAAAAAATAAATCTTACAGCAACTCTGAAGCTGTCTTATTTACACAATGTATCATGTGTATTTGAAATACACGTTTTTTTGTTTTTTTTTTAAACAAGAGACGTTTTAGGAGAAGTTAGATGGTAGGAACTATAACCACTGAATATATGTGTTAATCGGTTATAGTTCCTACCATCTAACTTTTCCTAAAACGACCCTCATTTTAAAAAACAAAATTCCAAGATGTGTATTTCATTACCATGTAACTCTCGATACATTGTGTAAATAAGACAGCTTCAGAGTTGCTGTAAGGTTTTTTTTTTTTTGTTTTTTTTTTACTTTGATGGAGCTAGACTAATGACTCCTGTAGACTTCAAGTCTTTATGCTAAGCTAACACAAAATTCTAACCATCAGAACTAAACCAGTGGATGTACAGAGGTGAAAACGGTATTGAATAACTTGTCTCAGTATTTTTTCCAAAACGTTGGAGTATTCCTTTAAACATAAATGTTCAGGGTAAGAACAATCATGTAAGTTCATTGTTAAATGTGTCATGAGCAGAGCTTGCATGAAAGCAGCTCTATGAGGAATGGTAAAATTTCTCTCCACACTTAAAACCTTATCTTTGGATTTGAACGTTACAACATTGAAGTCCTCTCTGACTTTCATCAAACAGCACTGAGTTAAAGCAGCTTAGCAACACTATATAATGAGCATTCACATAAGATCCAGGCCAATCAGCAGGCATCAATGTACGTAGGAGGTAATCACATCATTCACATTCACATCACATCATCCCAGCAATCTGTGTATACACTGTACGCTGATGTCCTAATTTCACCATTCATAACAAACACCAATATTTGCAAGCAATTTTACATTTTGCACAAATGCTCTAACAATTAAAACTGTGTTAGGACATAATATAAGCTGTCCCTGATATTTAGTCTTTTATGCTCCGATTTACTAAAGCAGAGTGCGAAAACTTTTAGTGCACGGAAAAACCACTGACATAACCCCTGATTGGTGATTGTCTGGTACCAATAACAAGCCTTAATGCTGACTTTGAACACTGAAAACTAAATCTGGGCCATAGCGTATACATGCAGTTGCCACAGTGGTTGTTTGCATCAGGAAATTAAAAGTAAAATGTAAAATTAGCATGAACAAAATGATTGGGATTGCAGGAGATTGCAATTACATGTAAGGACAAATGGGAAGATAAAGAAAAGGAAATTTCCTGGATCGGACTGTAGGATTTTTTTTTCTTTAACTTCTTCATAGCACAAGAACTAGGAGAACAAATTGTAGCACAAGTTCCTAAAACATTTCTTATCCTACTTTGAAAAGTTCAGCAACAAGGTTTTTGGAGTGCTTCATTGTAAGTCTGATCCACCCAGGCCAGGTAACCTCGCTGAGACCTGGATCTTAGCTCAGTTGCTTTTTGAATAAAATCCTATGTGGAGTGACATATCCTTCTTAATCTATAGGACTAGCCTTTAGGAGGGCCCTTCTTAAAGGCCATAGAATCAAAACTGGTGGTTAAAAACAAGTTTTTGTTAGTCTCTTTTCTATACAGGGTACTGGATAAGATATATTTTGATAACTCACATATTGTAGAAAGTGAAACTTACCTTTACTATAATAAAATCCAAGTCACAATCAAATTGTTTTAGTAAAGTAAAAAACAAAAAATAATCATTCGCTCATCAGTCTTGCCTTAGAAAATACATAACATATCAACAAACTGATACCATTTTACTATTTGTGCTTCTCGAGTGCTTGTTCATTTTATGGCAAGCAACACATGTCCCAAGCTGGATTTAAACCCAGGACATCGCGGTTACATGGAACATGCCTTAGGCCACTGAGCCACCACCATGAACACAAGTGCTCATTCTTATCTGCACTGAAGAGAAAATACATCTCGAAATAAGCAACAAATAAACTGCCATAACAGAGCTTTTTCACAGCAGGTTCTGTTCCATTTAAGTGTAGCAGAGTCTTTCCAGTGAGCCAGCATGAACAATAGCAGGACCCTGACTCTGTTAGACCTAAATGGAACAGAACATTTATTAATGTCATCAGTAACACCTGTGTTTACCTGTTATTTCAATGTCAAACTGGCAGCTGTGAAAAAGGTCTATTAGGAGCACTTACAGTACCCATACTCATCTAAGAGGCTGCAAACCACCATCATGTAGTATATTGGTACAGAGGGTCATTCCATTGAATGTTACCAATAAGGAATCATCTGGTAAATCCTGGAGATTAGAGGTCTTATTAAGTCTGTTGAGTCCTTAATATAAGCTTGCAAGGTTTCGAGGTTTAAAACCTTTGTGGAATTGCTTGCAGATATTGGTGTTCATCATCAGTAATGAAACTAGGCCTTTACTACGTATAAATGGATTGCTGGACTGATGCGGTGTGATTACACCTTGTATTGATACCTCCTCTTGGCCTGGATGTTTTTCTAAATGTCTTTATATAGTGTTTTAATGCTGATGTCTGAAGACAGAAGCACTGTAATCTTTAAATAAAAAGACTGCAAGTGAGTGGACTTCGTGTTCACAATTCTCTTCATTGAAATGCTTAGGTGTAAAGAATTTATTCCCATATTTTACAATAAAAGTTGCATGTATAACCTTTACATGGTTTCAGTAAGTACATCGTCAGAGTTTCGGATGCATTTATTTGTCCTTCACTATTGAATTCTGGTATGTTGAGTCAGAGGGTGGGCAGAGAGCGAAAGGTAAGACGAGGAGAGTTGCAGCACTCACCATTAACAATGACCTTGATTGCCTTAAAGTCGATTTCTCCCCTGGCCATGACGCGCGCCTCACAGGTGTACATCCCCTCATCTGTCTTTTTGATGCCGCGGATCTGGAGGTGGTTGTTGTCCATGATCTTGAATCGCACTGAAACAGAAAAAGCCAAACAGAGGACAATCACCGATCACATCATAAATGTCAATTAAACAGCTCAGCAGTGAGCAATTTTCAAATTGCTCAACTTGGCCTACATGGGTTAAGAAAGAAGTTAAATACTCGATGTCCAGGGAAATGCTGTATTTGGGCCCTCATGGGAACCACGCCACGTTAAAAATAGAGCCGCAACTATTTCTGGTTAGCTGAGCAGGAAAAAATCCAAAAAGGAGGGGCATGTTCTATTCTTGAATAGAGTGATATAGTATTTTAACACTAGAAAGAGCAGTGAATTTTGGGTATCTAAGCAAGGGGAAAGGATTATAATTGCTATTTCCTCATCTGATCCAGAAAATCAAACAACACTGAAAATAACAAAATTGGTACAGAGGCTAGGTCCAGGTCAGGTTATAGACAGAAATTTTTAAAACCGAGATATTTCAATAATAAAATTCAAAGCAGCTCTCATTTCACTGTGGCTTTCTACAGTTGTGTTCACCAAACAAAGAATATCCATCTTTTTTTGCTTTCCATCATTGTGGTACAATTAATATTACCATGGAATTGAAAATGAATTGAGTTTGTCACATTGAAATCAGATATGGTTAGCAGCTAAATTACAATATCAGTGGGGCAGTTTAAGATTAGCCTAAAAAATTGGACAAGGTTACATGTTTTTACATAGTTCAGTGCCTGTAATAGCGCAGGTGAGATTGAAGCCTCTGGTCTGAATATAAATGAGACCACAATGGAATAGATGTCACTAAATTGTAGTTGGCAAAAAGAAATAGCTTATTCCAGAGTCTTGTGAATGTGAGCCATGATCTCTGTGAAAGCCCCTTCTCTGGCTTGTGAGGTGTGAGGTAATACTGCAGTAATGATATAACATCAAAAACAATGTAAATAATGAATGTGAATTGTGAATTTCTCTTGGAGATGAATAAAGTAACTATCTATCTATCTATCTATCTATCTATCTATTAATCTATCTATCTATAAGCAGACAGTCCTCTTTAAAGGAATACTCCAACGTTTAGGGCAAAATACCCTTTTTCCAACTCACCCAGATTGAGACAAGATGTTCGATACCATTTTCACCTCTGTATGTTCACTAGTATAAAGAAGTGTACAGGAGTCATTGTCTTAGTCATTATTGTAGCTCGGTCAAAGTGAATGAATAAATCTTACAACAACTATAAAGCTGTCTTATCTGAACAATATATTGTGTGTTACACGGTAATGAAATACATGTCTTGGAATAAAAAAAAAAGAGAGTCGTTCTAGGAGTTAGATGGTAGGAACTATAACCGGTGAACACATATGTTCAGCAGTTATAGTTCCAACCATCTAAACTCCCCCCACCCCCCAAGATGTATATTTCAAATACACATGATATATTGTGTAAATAAGACAGATTCAGAGTTGCTGTAAGGTTTATTTTTTCACTTTGATGGAGGTAGGCTAATGACTCCTGTAGACTGTCAGTCTTTATGCTAAGCTAACACAAAATGCTAATCATCAGAACTGAACCAGTGGACGTACAGAGGTGAAAATGGTATCAAACATCTTGTCTCAGTCTGGGTAAGTTGGAAAAAGGGTATTTTGCCCAAAATGTTGGAGTACTCCTTTAAGATTGTGTTTTTACAGCATGAATTGTCGTAAAAACATTGTCAAACCACACTGAACACCTCTTTTGAGCTGTTGGTGAAAATGTATATGAGGAATAAGAAAAGCTGTAACTAATATTAAGGGTGAAATATGTGGTGAAGAAATGAAGGGAAAAGAGTTGTAAAGTGAGGTATAACAATGCAGCATGCAGCTCGATACGATAAGGTCAACTGGTGCTCTGAGGAAAATTACATAAGCAGCTTGAGTTTTCAGTGTCGGTTACAATTAGTGGTTTTTCCAATGAAAAACACATTCCTTGTCCAGCCTCCAAGAATAAGGCAGGCACACCATAACACTGCGGTGACTCCAGGCTCTCCAGCGGTCACCAAGGGAGGGGTACTTTAAGGTTAAAATAGTCCCAGTCCAAGAGGAAAAACAAAATCCTTGCTCCTGTCCCATCCATCTCACTCCTAAGACAGTAGATTAGAGTTTTAGCTATACAAACATTTCTCAGAGGCAGAGCTGCTTTAGCTGCTCTAGATTTTCTTCCAAGGAAAGTAGCTATTGGCTGCTCAGAAAGTCACTGGAAGTCATGTGCTAATTTTCATAGGAATGCATTTGTTACACCATTCAAGCTGTACCCACTGTACATGGAAGGAGGGGCTACACTGTGTATGAGAGGTGCTGAAACCATCAGAACTCTGGGTTTTTTAGACAAGCAAGTAGTGCAAATTAGCAATAGCTGTATCAATCATCACCAAATGCTGTGGGAGTTAACATATTAATGTCTTTCCCAATGGTGTAGAAAAAGTTGCTTGACTTTTAGCTTGTCAGTTTTGAGAAATTATGACGTGAAAAGTCTCTAAGTAGCAACACTTGCTAGAGTGCACTAGAGCCAGAAATAATTTTGTAGACATTTTTCACAGCAGCCATTTTGACATGAAATGTCAGGTAAACACAGGTGTTACTAATGACATTAATGAAGGTTCTGTTCCATTTAAGTGTAGCAGAGTCTCTCCAGTGAGCCAGCATGAACAATAGCAGGACCCTGGGTCTGTTAGACCTAAATGGAAGAGAACCTTCATTAATGTCATAAGTAACACCTGTGTTTACCTGCAATTTCATGTCAAAATGGCTGCTGTGAAAAAGTGCTATTGGCTGAATTAAAGCTCATCAGCCAAAGACCCATATAGGTTTTTGGAGTGCAGGTTAGCCAACTGGCAAATGTGAGTGGCATAGAAGGAACTGGTTAAAATCTATATAAAAATGTGGATGTTAATATTATTTTTTAATATTTATTTTTTATTCAATCATGACCAAGACAGTCTAGCTAACTAGATACCAAGATAGCTATGAGCTAATATTGCTAGATTGATCTTGGCTAACTAGCTAACCTAGATATCATAGTATGACTAGACTAATTTTTAGTTAGCAGTAAGCAGCAGAGTGCTAGGCTTAGTTACCTCCTTCACTTATTTACTCCTTACCTTTGTTCACTAGGCTTTAGTCTAATGTTACTTGCAAAAAAAAAACTGTGATTCTTTGGCTCAACCCACTGAACTATAACTCAGCCAGTAAGACCATTTCTACCTCCAGAGCAGCTCTGCCTAAATGTTTGTAAAACTAAAACTCCAATATGTCCTTTTCCAATTAAAATATCCAGTTCCTTCTGGGTCAGAACATACAATTCCCTTTTACAGTCATCATCCATTAGGTCTAAACTCCTGCAGTGCTCAAAATGCATGGTTGTTGTGATGGACAGAAAGAGAGGGAGGAGATGAATGGAGTGTTGCAAATTGATTGGAAAGTCTGAATCAACAAAGGGCTGGCAGGAGGGTCAAAGCTGGAGCAGGGATACGAGATCAATGGTAGGGGTGGAGGGCTGAAGGTGAGAGGGCAGCTCATGTACTGGCGTGTTTGATGATCTTACCATCTTTTGCAACCTGGATCTTAGATCCTTTATGCTTCCAAATGATAGTGGGCGGCGGTGAACTGACCACATCACAGATTATGTCAGCATCATCACCCTCGTTGAACTCCTGTGGGTTGGGAGCATTCTGGAACGTGATTTTTTCTGTGAATAGAAGTAGAGAGATCAGAAAAAAACATAACAAAAACAAAAACAAACAAACAAACAAAAAAACAAAAAAACGGCTGTATCCTTACCTTCCAGTCTGAAACTTTCATGTTACATAAAATATTTACATTGCATAATGTGAGAATTACCATAAGATTCAAACTTTACAGTTCATTAGCAGTGTAATGAGATTCCATATGGCTGAGATGTTGGTTATCCACGAGGGTTTATTAAGTCAGTTTCTGGATATTCATAGATAGTGTGGGCGGCTAGTCAAGGTAAAAAAATAAAAAAATAGGAAGTATTGTGGACAAAACTGGTCAAGGCAGCAGTAAAGGCTTGACAGAGCATCTGAAAATGGAGCAGGGAATATTTTCAATTATATTATTATAGGAACAATCAGAGTTTTGGATCTAATAAGATATTAATTGTCCTCATTTTACTCCCTGACAAATCCCAGCTGCTGGTAAAGTAACATATCAAATCAATTAACTGGCATATAGCATGTGCAGTATACACATTTATTATGAATGAACACAATCTCCTCACATATCATACCAATGTAAAAGCAACTGATTTTTTGAGTGATCTTTTTAACACCACTACACGAGAAAATCAATAGTGAAATTATATATATTTTCAGCCTGCATAGCCGCTTTGTATTTCCCTATATGATGGCACGAGCCATGTCAGTTTCATTACAAATGTTCCAAGTGGTTCATCATTTTTATGTCCAATTTATGAAAAAACTAAGGAGCCCTTGGGGGGCCACTTGATTGAAAAAGTCAGTAATGAAACCCATACTCTCAGTTTTAAATGTGTGCCCTCAAAGCACCTCCCCTGCAACAAGAGGACCACGGATAATCTGAAATTGGCAGAATAATGTAATAAAGTTAGGCATTTTAGTATGTAGAATACAAGCAAAGAATCTATAAAAAAAGAACAATTACTACTGAAGAAATTCCATGCACCATGATATAATTTCCACAGAATCAGTTTCAGTCCATATTTAATGTAATGCTTTAATGTAATGAAAGATTTTTTTGTAGTTCTGTACATTGAAATGCTTTTCTGTCATTAGTGACACTTTTTTATTTTAAAGGCCAAATTGCCTTACCTTGGCTATTATTCTAGTTGGCTCCATGAAAGTATTACAAGTGCCTCTAATAATCTCTGGCTGGCTTGGTGCAGCTTGTGTAGCAATTTGCTAAAGAAGAAGTTACTTTGAAGGACTGTTAAACCAAAGTTTCCAAAACTTAGAGTACTGATATCCACACTGATTTTTTCCCTCTCAAGGGGATTTATAAAAATAAACCAATGTCAAAGAACTCACTGTCAGAAAAGTGGTTATCAAGTGACACTGAAAGTGGGGAAAATGAGCTCTGAGGCAATGAAAGATGAAAAGACGAAGCAGTGGTGAAACTTACGGAAGATCTTGACTTGAACTGTGCCCTGGGCCTCCTTGTCACCATTCTTGGCCACGCACTTGTAGATGCCTGCGCTGTCCACGTTAGCATGGTAGATGGTGAGGGTGGCCGTTCCATCACTGCGGCTCACAAAAATGTCCTGCCCCTCGGGGAGGATCTTCTCCCCACTGGGGGCATACCATTCAATGTCTTTAGCATCTCCCACCACTGAAAAAAAGGATAAAGACAACGCACCAAGGGGTTACACAGAGTACAAATATGTAATGCAACATTTTGTTTTAAAGATAATTTGTTGGGGAATTTGAATCTGTTAGTGCTATAGGAATAAACTTGGAACATGGGAAATAGAGTCATGAAACCAAAGTAATGAAATGAATTTAAACCCCTAACATTACGAGTACATGCTACATGCCTGGGCCTGTAGATACACGAGGACACCCCATATTAAATCATTACATATTCACATGGGGAACAACTTGAACCAGTTCTAGCACTGCATGGCAAAAGAGCAGTGTTCTTTGTTATCCCAGGTAATCTTTGAGATGCGATTGAAGCAATGCCAAATAGGCCTTATTACATAAAGCTTTACCTTACTAGTCTGCACAACCAATGTCTACACCCTATAAAACTAAAGGAATACTGGTATCAAGATGTCTGGGAGGCTTTTTTCTATTTTGAATAAATACCCAACCATTGTTCCATATAAAGGGCTTTTTCAACTTTTTTCAACCAATCTGTGTCTGTGAAGATTCTCATTCATCCAGGTCTTGGTACTTCTAAATGCTATACAATGTGCTATCATTCCCAACAACACATAAGAAAGAATGGTATAAAGCATTTGTATTTACTCAGTGGGATGAGGGATTTATTTATTGGAGGCTTACTTTGGCTAAGAGAAAAATCAAACAACTTTGAAGAAATGTCCCACATCACTCATGTTCTAAAGAGAAAAGACATTTTTCTATCCCTGAATCATATTGATGCAATCTCATCTATTATGGAATATAAAGGCCCCTAAAGGCATTTTGACATCCTTTTCAGCTGGAAGAAAGTTCAAATTGAAGTCGTACCCTTTTTAGAAAAAAGAAAAATCACTTAGTGCTTCAAAGTCAGTGCTTCACCTTCCACACTCACAGGGATACTTTGCTTTCTTTTCCTGGCCCCTTTCTCACCAGGAGTCTTCCATCAAAGTAGTGCAGCAACGGCCCAGTAGTGCAAAGCAACTGATCACTGTTGTTGAAATTAGCCATCCTCAATCACCATGCACCATGCACCCATTAGCACAACTGCTTATTAATTCACTTTTTTGTGGAAACTGCTGCTTGACCTGACTTTTAATAAATTCAAAGAAAGACTACCCTTTTGAAAGAGACTTCTAAAAAAAGCCCTTTTTAGTTGGAATTATATTTAATAATATACCAATCAGGAGTGGTGCGTTTGTAAGAGATGCTTCATTTTTTCCAAAAGATACAATGATCTAAGAGATAAAACTGATTAGAAGTGCAATTGACAAAACACAGACAATGGCCATCGCTAATAAAAGCTTGGGGCCTTTGGTGACATTTTCATTTAACTCATATAACACATTCATAAAAGCTGAGCACCAGCTCCATGACACATTCATCACGACCCTATCAACCCTTGTAAATGTCATAACTGGGTTATAATAACCTACTCAAGAACATACTCCAGCTATGAGAAGCCTGCCTAGAATGTCACAGTCCAGGCAAGCTCGAATGGCATTATGGATAGATTTGGATGTCAACAAAAAACATGGCGGCAAGTGCTATCATCATTTGTTTCCCCTGTGATAGAGGTAAGCTATTGTGTCTCAGTCAAAAGGGAATGAAGGATATTTTGTTAACTGCTTCATTCGTGGTAACAGGGCGACTCAGTCACAGGGTATCAGGGGTTGATGTAGAGCAGCTTAACTTGAATAAGACCTTAACCAGAGTATGACCAATCGCCAGGTACCCAGCCCATGTAAACGCAGCCTTATCTCACACAAGTGTGTGTGTGTCTGGCTGACATGCGCACACAGATTTCATGGAAGCTCAATGCCTTCATCTCAACTGAGTTGCAGTTCTTCTCTTGATAAACCTGCCGACTCCGAGACCTTTCTGTTATTATCTCTTCAGGCTATACCTCATCCCCGCCTCTCCTGAGCCCTCCTCCCCTACCTGCACTTCTGTGATCTTCCTACTCCCTGCTCTGAAAAAAATAAAAAACCACTGCTGAATCATTTTGTCTTTTTCAAGTTCTTAGTACTGTCTTATTTTTTCCTTGAAAATGTCACGGGGCCTCTTGCAATGATGGTGAGTGGCTTTACATGAATACTAATAATTTGATTTAATCCAATTAAGGCAATGCTCTGACTGTTGAAACTGTCAAATGCCTTTGTCTGATTATCTTAATCAGAGTGGTGTCATAATCGGATTGAGCATAACCCAGTTAACACAACTACATCTGTACTCAATTTTAACTTCGTAAGTCAGATTTTTCTTTCTTTTTTTCCCCAAACTGCTATATATTAGTCACCTGGTGCAGTAATCCGGAAGCAAACATGTCAGAATGTAATGGAGTGGCAAGTAGTGGACTGATTATTAAATGAATCTAGGGAAAACATTTTTTTTTTAAACACTGTTACATCAAACCATCTAAACTGTAACCAAAAAATTGCCTTAAGCTGATTACTCCAAGTTATCAGCACGCAAACATACTCAGTGATACACATATTTTGACCCATTCTACTATTTGTGATTGTGTGGGTATAAATGAATAGGAGCACCAGGTAAATCCCTAAAGCTGAGTCGGCTTTTTTACATAACGCTATGTTCTGCATCACTCTTACCTTCGCAGAGGAAAAATTTCGAATCTCCCACGCTGATCTCTCCTTGGGCTGGGATGATTTCCACCTGGAGTGTGGCTATACAGTGAGAGAGAGAGAGAGAGAGAGAGAGAGAGAAGAAAATATATATCAAATATTGGTTCCAGCATGGGGGAAAGTGACATGGGGGCAAAGCGCAAAAAGACAGGGCTCAAAATCAAATCACTCAAAAGAATAAACAGTTTTCAGGCACAACCCCTATGAATAAAATACAGGGATGATATATTTATTCTGTCCAGAATGCCCAACATCTCCAAGTGCTGATGTGTGTGATATCATGTAGTATTTTCATTAGGTCCTTTTTATACCATGTTTGAAATGCCTGAGGTAGTAACCTATATAGAGCAGCTGATGCTAGTTGTCACTAGTAATTTTTTTTATTCAGCATTTCTTGAAAATTCAAAGAGCTAACGAGTATCTCTAGTTACCTGATAAGTCATTTTGCAACATTAGATTGTTTCATTTAAAGAAGGTAACATTAGCGTAGTGGCCTTGATGAGTGAATATCCATTAGCAGTAATGTTTTAGTTGGCTATTGTTGGCGATTCAATTCTAGTTTTCATTGTTACAATTCGTAGTGTCTGCACAACTTGAAAATGCTGTGACTACGGTTTTTCATGTAATTGTAAGTGTTCAGCTTTGTTACTGTCAGCTGGAGCTAGCTACTGTTGTTGGGTGTCACGTTAGCTAAGACCCTTAAGGCTAGCAAGCAAAGAGCTAGCACTACGCAAATTATAGTACACAAAATGTCACTTGTTTATTTGTCTTCCCTCTTAACTTGAACACACTGTATGTTGACAGTTTAACGTTGACCTACTAATGTAGTTCCCCTTGTAATCTGTAATTATATATATATCTAAATTGTCTTTTCTTTTTTGCTATAGCACTACACCAGAGACAGACACTAAAGCAATTTCACGGTGCACCGTACTCTGTATGATTGTGCGACTAAAAAACTTTGAAACTTTGAATCTTGGGAGAAACAAAACCAGAGACAACATGGCAGTGTCTCACGGTTGACATAAACAAAAATCTTTTCTTTTGCACCCAACACTTTCAAGGTGTGAGCTGTTGATAATGCAAATGGCTGCATATACCTGTCGACCCCCAGACAGTCAACTGTCTGACAGTTGACAAGGTTAGACCAAGAAGTTCTGCAGTAGGCTTCTTGCAACAGCTTTAATTTAATTGGAAGGAAGGCAGGAAGGGTACAGCAGGATGGCAAATGTAATCTGGGTCATTCAGTATTCTGGGCTGAACACGGGATAGGACACATCAGATCCTATGTATTGGTAAACTGTCATATTCACTTACTGGAAAACACTGGCACAGGGCAAAATATATTCGGTTAAAAGTCCCACCTATTCCCAAAAGGGGAAAACATCCCATTGCTTTCCACTGACTTTATATTGTGTGACCACGTCTCCTTAATCTTTGGTTCATGGTGAGGATAAATCTAAATTCACAAATTAGCTTGCTTACACATTGCCTAACATTAGCTTGTAACTCACACTGAGTCTTTAGCTATTTAATATTATCAACAGCACATGGGCTGTTTGTGGCTCTATTGCATGCAGTTTGTGAACTGTAACAATGGAGGTTATCAAAAAAAATATGGAATTTAAACGGGCTACGTCAATTCAGTTCAGGTTTCCTTTCTTTCACTCGATGTAAGACTCGACATAGGGTGCCAAAATTATCCTCAGACATGCTAAAATTAGCTAGCTACAGGTATTTTGATAGCTGTTTCATATTTGGTTGGATTTATCAGCACAAACTGCTTTCCCTTACGGTTGGCATGGCTTATCAAGTATGATGCACTGTACTCTCTTTCTATAAACAACAATTTAGGCCTTGAAACTAAATAAAGGAATAGGTAGTGGAAATAGTATGCATTTTTGATCATCCACGGTTTAAAGTTGATCTTCATTGTTCAACACTTCCTTAGATTCAGTAACTCAAACTAAAGATGTCTTTGTCCACACAGAGCTCATGAAAGTCACCTGACTGAGCCATCCCAAGGTGCTGTCTTACTCTCCCTCCGCCATCCTCTCGTTAGGTGATTTAGAAAGCATGATACCGTAAATCAAAGCAAATCCATTTTCTGAGACTCTAATGCACTTCATCTCTCAGCATCAAGCTAAAGCTCTGACAGTGACACAGATGAGATTTAGAATGCGTCTGTCGAGAAACACCTGGTGTTTGTTCCTTCCTGCACATTGACTGAGGATTTAAGATCAAACCGCTGTACATTTAATGAGCAAGGTCTAAAAAGATGTGGAAATTTCCAAATATGTAATCAGGGAAAACTTGACAATCTATCTGTGGCGCACACTGAAATCACAGGACATGTGATTTTTTAAATGTGACACGGTTTAATTTAGGACTGCTCTCTTCACAAGAGGCGCTCACACTGCAGGGATCTGTGGCATGAGAGTGAAGCAAAGACTACAAAGCAGATACAGCACCGAATCCTGATCCAGAGCTTGACAGAGAAATCCCGCTGAGCCTTCTGCCTGTCGCTACTTCACACAAATGAGTGCATCAGTCTCAGCACAATTCTTGCAAGGAGATTCATGGGGGAATGGTTTGCAAGAAATCACAAAAGACAGGTAGCCCTCTATCATCATAGCACAATAAGACAATTGTGTTTCATAAGGCTATAAACTTGTGCTAGCAGCACATCCGTGAATAAGTATACAGACACAGCAGTGCCTCTCATTGTCCTTTTCCCCAAACACTCCTTGTTGTGCAATGCTATCATTACTAAGCTGTGAAGTTGAACCTCAGCCAAAACAGTGGGTTGAAGGTTTTTTTAAAAGCATTTTAAACTGAAAAAGCATGCATATTTCTTAATACAGAGAGCTTCATAAGTATTTGGAAACAAACAACAGGCCTCATCGTTTTGCTGCACTCTTCCGTAACTTTTCACTGAGTTTCAAAGTCCATATGTCAGCCGTAATTTAAGAGCATTTTTTATCGAACTACAGATTTTTGTACGATCTTTATATGTGACAGATATGATAAAACTGTATACCTTAAAAATTAGGGTTTTTGACACAGTAAAACACACAATGTAACGCCCAACAAGCAACTATATTGATTTCAGTAAGCCATCCAAAGCAAGTGTAATATCTCCCCACTGGCTGACTGAAAAAGTCATACAAAGATTGATTTGCAGGAAAATGCTGCTCTCTGCCACATGAATGACCTGGCCTTTGTTACAGAGCAACATGCAGGCTCTAGAGACACTGAGTACCGCTGTCCGTGGTGTGTTTGCTTTGGTAGGCTGGAGGTAGATACAAAGAAAACAACATATCCATTTCCTTCCTTCACCTAGCAGATTACAGATACCACACAGCAAACCCTAACCATGCCTCCTAAGACTAAGACAACTGGCCAAAAATCCACTGATCATATCTGCAATACAAAAGACAACAAGGTAGAGTTCAGGCAGTGTGGGAAAGATAGCTATTCCCAGAGTCAATTTCTGTGCATAGATCTCTCAATGGCCACTTGTACAGTGTCTCTGGGATGGAGTGGGTTTTGAATCCCAGATGTCAACAAGAGCACAGCTCCATATCTGTGCTGAGAGCATATTGAAAGATACTAAATGAATGTATAAAATCAATAAGCTTAATTACCAAACAAGTCCTGACATCATATGGGCTTTTACTTGCTCAGATTAAGATTTGGTTTCGGCAGTTTTGTGGCACAACCCTGGACACCAAACTTTTCTGTATGCAGTTCTCCTGCCAAATGGAGCAATAACTATGTACTGCCTTGGATATGTGTTTCTTAACAACACATCCGGGATAAAATCACTAGATGATGTAAACAGAATCTGTCAGTACTTAAAAATGTGCTGGGATTTGAGGCTGAGACAGGGGTACATCAGAGCACTCATCTTTCAGTAAGGTTCCAGTTAATTTTGTAATGTTGTTGATCAATTTAATATACTTTAAATATGGGTTGGACAGCTTGTTTTCCACTTAGTAAAGACTTCAAGAATTTCACAAAACTCTTTTTTTTAATAAATCTTGCTGCAAATGAGAGCAAGGAGGTCTCTCGGTTCTCAAGGATTGCTTGTTATCTGGATGTTCTTTCATCAGTGTCCGAACCAGCACCGTGGCTTTACGCTGTCTGGACCTGAACTGTCATCTTAACGTTTTGAAGTTCTCTGCAAAGGACTTTAGCAAAGACAAGACGCTCCTAAATTGTGGGAATGAAAAGGTAAACTCAAAAGCCTAGAACCAAAAGGTGATTTGGGGAAGGGGATGTGAGTTAACAAGAAGGATGGGAAGAGAGAGCTTGCTGTAGTCAAGAAAGAGCTTAGATAAAGGGATGAGGCTATCTGTGCTCCCTCATGACACCAATCTAATATCTCTCTGCCACTAAGCCTGTCCCTCACTTTCAGCCCTCTCTAAGGACTTATAAAGCTCTCTCCACTCTCAAGAGTTCTACAATACTACTCCTGATTCCGACACTTAGACATGCTATCCGTCAGTCTCTCATCTCACAGTTGGAGCCCTGTTCTTTAGCAAACAGCAGTTCTACTATGATACATATCAGTAGTGAAGTTTTCACTGAGATTAAGACATTCCTTTGGTTAATTCCAATGGTGAGTACATGTGGGAAAGAAGAAACTATGTTGTCCCACCACTCATTATGCAAGAGAGAAATGTGTGCCTCTTTCAGTGACAGCAGTTATATTGAAAGCAGCAGAAAATGTTTTGGAATTTAACCTCTGCTCTGCTTACACGCATGGACAGATGCTCCCATTTATATCATATTTGGCAGCAACACTGATCTATGCAAAATATGATACCCTTATTCCTACAGAAATATTGGTCTGTGGTTCACTACTACAATATTTGTGTTTATGAAGTATGGCAGGATCTGAATGAAGAATGTGTTAAACTTTCCCCCTAAGGCTGTTGTAGTGCTGGGAAGACATACTATCTCCAGGACACAATGCCACACTGGAGTTTTCATGTTTATAAAACTGGACCAGCCATGACCAATTGCCAAACCTCACAATTCTTAGTCAACCACCAGGGCAATTTTGCTACAGCTCTCTAAGAGCTCCATACATTCCCTTCCCCATTCAGAAATGCCTTAAACACCTTCATAACTTATCCAGGGCATGGAGGCCAGAGCTGCCAATGGGAAGGAAACTAGAATACCCAGGGCTGTGCTTTCAGGATACCTTCCCCAGCAAACGAGGAGGCTTCAGTAGCTTAGTTCTGAAAAAGTCAGTAAGTCAGTAAGTGACATTCAAGTTTCTAGGTTCTTGTAATTAGTTGATTTGAATCTCAATGGGTGGAGCCAAACATGTGAAGCTTGCGTAGGTTCTGACAGGCCACAACAACAAGCTATCTGATTAGCTAACGATCAGCTGTAACTAGCCCACCAAATAGTTACCTGAGAATAGCTGTCTGCGCCCTGTCAGACGATTGTGTGACTGTCAATCTGTAGTGTTATTTAAGCTCGCCATCTGAAGAAGCCACCACATCCTCCAACCCATACAACAACATAGATCGGTGTTGTTGTTGGTACCCTCTAATACGATCTAACACGATCCACAGAATAGGACACACGGGAGCATTTCGTGGAGCCGTAGCGTGCATTCGCACAGACAACACTCAAAATGGTTGCCGTTAGGTTATGTTGAGGTACCAAAAGTACTTGGTTAAGGAAAAGGTTAGGGTAAGGTTACGGAAGGGACCTTCGTCCTTATGGTGACAATAATAAACACGCAGAAACTGACAAAACGAAACCAAAAATGAAATATAAACAACCACTCTCTGGACTTGAAAATGGGTGTCCTGCAAGTAGGACACTAATTTTAAAAACGTTCCTGTCGGTCGTTTTACAGAGTAGGAACCATAGACAGTGTATGGTAGGAACAAATTACCTGTGGAATAGTTCTTTGTGGGAGGACGCTCTAGAACAGTGGTTCCCAATGTGGGTGCCGCGGCACCCTGGTGTGCCATGACAATTGTCCAGGGGTGCCACAGAATCTGCATGTTTTTTTTTCCCTCTCACTTAATAAACTTTATTTTATTACATGTACAATGGAGCTCATAAGCAAATAAAACAGAGATAGCCGTTAATCATGTTTAAAAATGTTAGCCCATGATGAGGTTTTTCAAGCACGACATACATGTTGCCATGGGCTTGGTTTAAAAAAAGTTTGGGAACCACTGCTCTAGAAGAAGCGGCTTCTCACCGCATTCACTTCACAAACCCTCCACCACCATAGCTCCACCCGTCAAGCATAGCATTTCATTAATTGTGTTTTATAACTGACTCATACAGATCTAGAACAATATCTCTACTTTGATGTCATTGTTGCTGTAGGCTCTGTTCTGTAGATCTGGGAGTTAGCTGCTGCTCCCTGCCTTTGGTTCCACACTTGGACGGGCAGGAATCTCCCAAAACAGAGCCAATGTCGCCAAACTCAATGTATGCTTGTATGCCCTTCAATAAACTCTGTGACAATGTGGTCCTGTCAGATCCACCTTTTTGGAAGCGCAATAGATTAACAAAGTGCATATGTCACACTGGTTTCAGAAGTGAATGTCCCCAGTCATGTCTCCATTTGCATGCTTTAAAAATCTCACTTTTAAACTATAAAGAGATTTGTGGTTTGCCATTGACTCCTGGATTATACTGTATGTTGTATGTTGTAATCCTAAAATAAATATTATTCTTCTGATCTGTCTAAAATTTTGGCTTAACGTTTTTTGGTTGCTACACTGGCACAATCACAATCTAAAGGCTACATGCTCTTTAAAGGCCCTTAGCATTCCAGACTCCCACTCCCTAACCTGGCACAATTTCCAGTTGAGGCGGTGGTATCCAAGTGACTTTTGTGATGTTCACAGGTATTCTATGGAAATGAACTACAAACAGGACTACAAGTCTTCAAACATTACATATTCAAAACCACTGAAACATTTAATGACTTCAGATTTATCCTCACATCACAATGGCTTATCCAGGAGCGATTCCAGCCTTGAGAGGAAACCAGTCTTGAGTTTATGGCAGATCATGTCCAAAGCTCAATATAACCTAGCATATTTTCTCGCTGCATTTCTGAAAATGCCAGCAAACCAGCAATGATGTACTCACTATAATAGACTAACTGGAAAAACTGAATGGCAAAGAAAATCCTGGTCCCAAATATACTGTAAATGGCAATAACTTCAGAAAACAAGGCACAGTTATACATTTTGCCACTGTGGCTGTAACTTGTTTTCACAGAGTGCAGATAGCTAGCTAACTCAGACAACTTCTTGGCTAGACTACCTTTTAGCAAGAGTGCCAGGCTTCATAATATTAGCTACCTCCTTTCTTACCTCTTGCCATTGCTCAGCCAGACAAATTGTGGTTCTTTGCTTATTGGTTAAAGCTGAATGATTACTTTTGTCCCCCCAGCAGCTATTCCCCCCCATAAATGTTGGTGTAGATAAAACTCCAATCTGCTTTTCTCTCCCTCTATAGAGCTTCAGTGCCATGTCTTTTGTATTTCATTCTTTTCAGGCTACCACAGGTTCATACCCAAAGATGACAACTCCCACCACCGATCCCCACTGTGCCCTATTTTTTTTTCTATAAAAAGAACGGACAGGTTCTGTTTCCTGAAACCATCCGGAGAGGAAATTAGAGGCCACAGCACCCCAAGACACTAAAAGTAACTTTGCTGCATCCAAGTCAGGTAAAACAGTATCCCTGTAATGTATGCCTGCAGATTGTCCTCACAGTCACTGTTTGTCGAACAACCTGTCCTCCCAGCTCAAAGGCAATGCAATCACAGAAACACTGTTGGATTTGCACCATGACTAACTTGTAATGATCAAATCAACGTGCAGGCTTTAATAAACAACAAGAGCTTCAATGCAATCACGGAAATAGCGTAATTACATCATGACTACCATGAAATAATTTGCTGTGGCGATCAAATCAACATAAAGGCCTCGACAAACAAGGAGAGCGTCAATGCACTGCATTAAAAAGCAGAACGGCATCATTCGTAGCTTGTAGGCATTCAGCAATTAAACTGACACGTGTGTTTTAATAAACAAGGACAGGTACAGACTTTTTAGTGGAATTCTGAGAAATCGAAAGCATTGACTTTTGTTCATTTGTCAGTAGAGGAAAAAGGGGGAAAAGACTGCAAATTATATTACTCCCCCACCTCTCCACCTCTGCAACACACACACACACAAACACACACCCAATTAATAGCTGGCCAAGCATATATAGCAGAACACCACAGCCAAAAGCAGATTGATTATAATGAGTCATTAATTTGACAATGAGTTAAGGAGAGAACTTAAATGGGGAGAAAAATACTCAAAGCTACTCGTGGAAAGCTTAGAAGTGATAGCAAGCTTTTAGCAAGTGATGTATTAATTTACTGATAATCCATCCAGACTTTGAAGCAAATAAGCTTGGAAGGCTCTGATGAACAAAAGATGTGAGCGGTGGGCATTCTGCAGTGAGGGGATTATGGACTTTACAGATTACTACTGTAAATAGGCACTGGATATTTGACTCCTAATTATGGAACAGGATGAATATATAGATCACATGGCCATCATTACTTCATTTTAGGATCTATGAGACTGTGAAGAGAACAAACAAGTTTTCGGTGCTATTGTAGAGGACCTGAAGTTTCAGGCAGCTTTTTTCATGTCTTGGATCAGGAGGTATGCATGCCTAATTGGAGCCTGGCAGCCGGTGATGACTGGCTTCATTACAATGAGGCTACAGCAGTCAGCTGTTGGTGCTTAACATGCAAGTCATGTCCTCCCAAGCACACACTACTAGGCAGGGGTAGACAGAGTGCTGTGAAGGGCCACATTGGCATACATACATCTCTGGCATGTAACCGTAGAAATCAAACATCTGAGGGTGAAAGGGAAGGATAGACGGGGATGCATCCTACGACTTTTGGCAGCTGAGGTGTGCTCTTTTCCTTCATGAAATCAAATGTGTTTCTGAGTGTGAAAACTCGCACAGACGGTCTCTTCACCACCATG
>OMKZ01014666.1:0-15336 GCA_900302535.1 Neoniphon sammara
AGTCATTATGTGTAGACAATGTGAAGACTCAGCACCACACCATCAGCTGCCCTATCACACTTCACACCACTCTGAAGGGTTCTACACCAGTCTTCTCTATCCTGTCCAAAAATGCCAATCCATTCACATCTGTTTAACTTTGCTTCGCTAAGGTGTTGGAGCTGTAAATGTGCAGTAACAGATTCATTTGGAAAAAGAGGGAGCAGGGGGGTTACAGGCCTATCAAGCACATATATACCCATTTCACTGAATGCAGCAAAAATTTGAAAACTTATGAGGAATTCAAGGCAGGGAGCATGTCCCAGCCAATCAGAAGAACTGGGTGGAGAATGGGGGGCATGGTTGGAAACGTGACTGGGCCAACAAGTTCCTGCATGGTAGGCATATGGGCAACTTTGCATTATATCTTAGATCCTGTGATGATGATGAAGTGCTCACTGTGTGGCCTGTGAGTGCAGGCTAATCTGAAAAAAACAAAAAAAAAAACAAAACATCTTCCCCATCAGTCCTGACCCTCATATCTCATCCTACAATCTTTGAGTGTGGCCTGTTTCTTTCATTTACTCCTTACAGCCATCAGTTACAGCTCGACTGGGCGCTTTGGAGGTCTAGTCTGGTACTATATCTGCTCCCAAAGCAGTGACAAATGCTCTCTGGGGGGAAGCAAATCCCAGCAGATTGATATCAAGTTGTTATTTGGTCTCAATATCCTGCGGGGTTGTGTCTGTCTCGGTGGCCAATACTGCTTTAACCGACAGAACACGCGGTAACGAGCACATGTGGACATCTTGTGAAGGCCCTTGTCGGAGAATGACGCAGTAATAACCCTCTTAGCTTACACCTTAAGACACATACACATATATGATTATTATCAAACCATGTTGACAACACGAATACCCAGACAGCTACAGTGTTAGATTCATTAGCTTATAACAAAACGACGTCCCCTGGTGCACCGCGGGGCCGATGAAACGTTTGTACGCGCAGATGGAAAAATCAGACAAGCCCGCGTAGCCCACTACAAAGTGACTCTCCACTACTCATACAAAACGACAAGACTCATTCAACGTTTTGGGCTATTTCTGGGCTCAGCACTGACGGGAAAAGAAGCACAGAGTGTCCGTAGAAAGCCGTACAATTGACAAATCTCTCCAAACAATGATAGGAGACGCTACTTGTCCCGTTACTAGGTTGAGCTGTCACTACTAGTCATGGGGCGGACTAGCTAACCATTCTACATAGCTAACGTGGGCTAAATTACCACATGAGAATGTGTGACTCAGCTAGCTAGTGTAATGTGGGAGGGATGGCCATTTTAGGGTAACGTTAATGGTGTTAGCTAGCTTGAACTACATGTACTACTGGGCTCCGGCAACTAGACAGCAGAGAGGGCATTTCTATCTGCCGATGGGATAATGAGTAACGAGATGAGGACTCTGAGCCAACAACTTTTAATGTTAGCATTACTCAACGCTGAATGAATGAGTCAACATGTGCCGGTGTGCATTTCCGTTACAGCCTAAAGGTGACAGGTTGCTACAGACTCAAACGGCAACTTGGGTTAACTGAAGGGGCGATAGTTGAAGGTGAATCCACTTAGACGTTCTCGACATCCCAAAAAAACACAAACCTTGGGATGGTTCGGAGGTCCCCGGTTCCTTTGGTCTCGTCCTGTCGGGAGAACCAAACCTCCAACAGCTTCTCGGTCCCCTCGAAGAAGTGTGCACTGTTCTCCTCCATCGTGAGACAACAGACACCAACAGAAAAATAAACGTCGGTAACGTTTCTCGGCTTAATTAATCCTTCCTCAATAAGTATAATTTATTTTGAGTACAGTCCTTTAAACAATCCAGGTGTTGATTTCTTGGTTTACCGTCTTCCCTTTTACAGAGAATACCGTTAGCGAGTGCTAGCTAATATCGCCGGCCATACTGTGTAGAGCACTGAATGTGAGGGGCGCGGTGGTTTTATTCGCGAGCCCGTAATACGTCACGTCGCAGCGAGCGAATCACGGCATCCGGCTCCGCTTTCGAAAGATAGGATTGGTTTATACAGCTGCCAATCTTAGCCAAGCGTTTCCTCACGTGACGATAAAAATTTACAGCTTTATATTTTTTGTGCTGTTATACACTGTTATTGTATATCAGCCCTGTGAAAAAATAGTAATATTATTTCTGGAAAGTGAACAATATATTTTGTAAGGATATTTTATCACTACCAATGCAAGTGATACTCCTACCATTACTGTGTGTCCTTGTAGCGATGTTATAGTACTATTATAATGATAATAATAAAAACATAAATCACCTTAAACTTGGGATACAGAGCCGCATTATAGGTTTATATACGAACATTTTTCTCCACAAATATATGAAAATAACAGATGTGCAATTTTAGGAATTACCATTGAGTACAGGGTGAACCTGTAAACCTGCATTCAGTTCAAGCAAATACATCATTACAGTTTACCGGCATTAGTAATCTATACGCATCAATGGAGTAATCGTACAAAAAATAGGCTATGACCCTCAGACTTGCTTAATATTTTTGTTGGCAAAGTTTTTTTTTGTTGCATACATCTGAATGCACATCTACTTTGGGCCAAACTGTAAAGATGAGCTATGTCACTGTAAAGTTGATTTACATACTCAGTAATGTAGTAGTAAATAAAAAGTATGACTTCAAGTCGGTGATCATAATGATGGGGGAAAAAACACCATGTATAATATTTGCTTGGGAAAAGGTAATTTGTTTGTTTTTTCTTAAATGCATTATAGGTCTTAGTCATAAGTATCTCATACACTATTTCTCTTTAGTTATATTTATTATGATGTGTACTATAAAATGTCCTTTTTAAGTGTTTATGTCAGCCTTAAATAATGCCTCAAATTATACCGAGTGTAAATCGTCTTTAATGGGTTAACTCTCTAATACATCCGTGTTTGTATGTATGAAATCTAAACCACCGATCCCTGCATTTTTGAAGAGTGTTCATGAGTACGCAAAGTGCAGTAACTGCAGCGAGAAACGCGGGTTGTAGTTCCCTGGATCCTTTACAAAGCTACTGATGAACGGGGGCGGTTGTTGAGAACAACTACGCTACCCAGCGTGCCTTGCGCGCCAATTAGAAACGTCAACGAGCCAGTGAACATTAAGCGGAGCAGACCAAAATCCCAAACAAGGAAATGGTGGGGGAATAAAACGACCAGATTATTTAATTAATGCATGTAATAATTAATATTTTATTTTATTGTAAATTAAGACGTATTTATGGGTTAAAATGGATTACGACTTCAAAACAAAGCTGGCGGCCGAGAGAGAGAGAGTAGAAGATCTGTTCGAATATGAAGGTTGCAAAGTGGGTCGAGGCACCTACGGGCACGTTTATAAAGCTAAGCGCAAAGACGGGTAAGATACCGTGAACGTTATTGTTTACTGACAAAAAAACTGATCGCAGGGTGTATTTTCACAACGCAATCCCGTTGTGTGTTGAACACGGAATTTGATTTGAACCTCCCCGAGCGCTACCCGTGTCTGTGTTTTTGTTTTCATGTACGCACTCACTCACTCACTCACCAACGGTCCTCCCCCCCCAAAACAACACGGCAGCGGCGGTGCTGTTTATTTTTTGACACTCTCTTCACGGGGAATGAAGGCTGCTTGCACTTGGTATTAACACATTAGAGATCACCGGCACCCTCATTTTACTTGATAGTGATGTTTTCAGCTGCTTTCCGTGGTAAAACTCCCCCTTTTTAACACTTAACGGGGTACCAAACTTTTTTTCTTTTCTTTTTTTTAGGTACAAAGTTGAATTGAATCCTTAGTGCTAATGTATAGATTAGGTGAAGCATGTGACAGCAAAGTGCATTTGTGAGTATAATTTAATTGGAGAGCAATATCAGGATGGGCGGTGAAGATGTTTCCTTGTATATTCCTCCCCTATTAGGCCATCAGTGGCACTATGTGTTGTTAAAGTAAGTTGATTCTCATGCAAAGATGTAATTATCCACATTACAGCTTTATTTAAATAGTGTATTGAAAGATTTGTATACCTTCAGAATCGGGGGTAACCCACCCACCTTTTGGGTTGACTTTCAGGCGGTAAATGAAGTTGAATGCCAGCAGTAGCACTCCTGTCCCTTTACTATCAACAAACACGACCCTGGGTCAAAAAGCCATTTCTCCATTCATAATACAGCCATTCATCGCTGCCTGTGAGCCGTAAGCTGCATCAGGGAAGCTGCAGGCTCTTATCATATTCATACCTTTATAACACCAGAGAATGGGGCTGTGATGTGAGGTCAAATGGAGAACACGGTGAGATCATGGGCAGCCTTCCAGAAGGAGTTTGCTGTGATAACGGTGATGTAATACTTACACAGAGCAGCTGTCTGCAGCAACAAAGTGCCCATAATCAAAGCAAAAGATGTCCTCTTGGCTAGTATGGCTTTTGTACAATAACCGGCAGTGCATGGGTAAAACTTGTCACCACAGTGTATGAATCAAAGTGAGAGGAAAAAGAAAAAAATGGCTAAACGTGCTGTGCTTTATGGGAATAATCATGTATGGTTGGGATGTGACTTTTTTTCAGATTGCTTGGCTGATTCAACTCGTTTTACACTTCATCCCATTACAGTATTCTTTCAGGTGTTGTAAAACCTCCCCCTAGCTCTTTTATTTTAATTATTGATCAATTACCCTGCATGTTCATTCAATTGTACAGTCTTAGCACATAAGAAGAGAAAATAAAACAGCTAAATTAATTTAACAGTGTTTTACCGCTTCACGCTTTGCTTCCAAGGATATTAGAGGACTTTATTTGCATAATGCATCAATGTGATATGAAAATGTGTGTTTTGGCAGACTGGTAGGTTAGTTATAGAGGCCACCTAGTAGGCGACAAAACTGCTGCAGACCTCCTGTGCTCCAAAGCAGAAAATGTCCTGTGCATTGTGGACTGCAAACTAAGTCACATCAGCTAAATTACTGTGATACAATACTGCAGGCAGCACCTTGAAATATGTCATTGTGGTTGTATCTGCCCTTGTAAAAATAAGCTATACAACTATAAGTGGAGTCAAGAGCATTGGTCTTTTCAGGCTGCACTGCACAACACTCGTCTTGCTGAGGTTTTCTCACATGGGGAGGAAAGGCCCTGGGGATGGAAAGGAGTCACATTCCCAGTGAAGGTAACCCATAAAGCTAATTTTAGGGGAAATTAAAGGGCAACGAAACGTTTTGGCTCTCCTGCCTACAAAGTTGGTGTTTTATGCGCCGCACAACAATTATCAAAATGTTTGCAAAGCTCAAGTTTTAATACCTTAGGCTTAAAGAATGTGCAGCTTTAGACAGTTTATCCCAGCCAGTGGGAGACAAGGAAGTATTCCCTTGACAAGGTGTGAAGCCGTGCTGCCGGTGCATAAAAGTAGCAGAGGGAGTCTACAGGCATGCAGTGTAGAGCCAGGATTGAGCAAGAAGGGCCAAACCTGTTGCAGGGCACAGAAGCTGCAGCCATATCAGCTGTAAGCACCTGCTTGCCAAACCACCATTCTCTGGAAATTGATCAAATGTGAATCCCTGGTAGAGCTGTGCACATTGGTGATGCTCGATTTTGTGGCTGCAGAAAAAAAGGGAAGACGGAAAAACAAAATTTTTAGGTGCAATTGACTCCTGCGCCACCAAGTGTCATGTTCTGTGGTTTTCGTATCTTTTTCTTGCCTCATTTGCAGATCAGAGTGGATGATAGAACAATTTGCCTCTAAATTTGACTAAATACATTTAAGGAAATGTTAAAGAGTATGTGGGGTGTCTGTGCAGCTCAATTAATATTACAGATCTATGCTTGAAAGCTCCAGTTAATCCATGGCCATCTCCTATGCAAATGAGCCTTAGGTGGGTTTCATCTTAGGACCATGACGACCTGTTTGATCTGTGACGGCTGCTTACATAATGAAATTGTTATTAGATGCTGTTTGCAGACTCTGCGTTACAGTTTAAGCATGTCCGTTTGCACAGTATTAAAGAGAATATATTTCCTTTTCACTTTCATTTTGATTCTTCCTAATGCAGTCAGGCTGGTTTTCATACACCGGAACATTGCTTATCTCAAATAATCAATAATGTCTGAAGCACAGTGTGCTGAACATGCTCTGCCTCGCAACCAGTCTCACATTTTGCTTATTATCCCCTTTTATGCACAAGCTGGATTCACAAGGGCAGAGGGTTATCCTCACAATGCTAAATCCTCTGCTTGTCTGATGCTATCTAAAAAAATGTCCCGAGCCTTCACCTAGTTATAAGAAAAAGCTACGGGCAGGCTGGTGCGTAGTTTGTATCCTCCGCCTTGTGTTTGCATCAAGGATGAAATTCATGCAGTATAATGATCCAGGCCCGGGGGAGAGGCTGCACTCAACAACAGAGCACTCCTGTGGCGAGGGAATGGCTCTCTTCTGCCAAAGGGTATTTCTAATGGCAGGGATTCCTCTGCTCTGTGAGCGTAAAACTGGCAGACAACCCTCCCAGGCTGCTTTCATGGTCCTGCTTTCCTCCCATCCCTCTCCCCACCTCCCTTTTGATAATCGAAACCCCAGTAGGCATAAACACGAGTCAATGCTCTTGAATAAGATTTGAAAAGCCCGCATTGTTACAGTGGCAAAAAGAAATTGGGGTGTTTTATAATGTCGTTCCCATTTTGTCTTTTTATCCCTACAGGAAAGATGAGAAGGAGTATGCACTGAAACAAATAGAAGGCACTGGAATATCGATGTCTGCCTGCAGGGAAATTGCTGTGAGTTAAGCTTTTTTTCTTTTCAGAGGCCTTAGAAAGCACAAGTGGCATTTTGAGGATGTGTAATTTGTATAGGGAGGAAAATGAAGCAGATTCAATTCTACAGAAGATGTCCCTTAAAGGTTCCTAAACGCACCCTCCACACCCTTTTCATTGAGACTATCATGGATTGTGATCATCTCAGTAAAACACATGCTGGTCCTGTTGAAATGGACCAGGAGGGTAGCTTTATATTTACCTCCAACTAAAGCTGTAAGTGGGCTTCTGTGTACTGTTATCTCTTCACGTAACTGGACCTAAGTATTTGTTTCTCTGTGCTTTATTGCTTCATCCTATA
Organism: Neoniphon sammara; assembly: GCA_900302535.1. Taxonomy (NCBI): domain Eukaryota; kingdom Metazoa; phylum Chordata; class Actinopteri; order Holocentriformes; family Holocentridae; genus Neoniphon; species Neoniphon sammara. The sequence continues at coordinate 7,128 of OMKZ01014666.1, forward strand.
TATAAAGGAGGCTGAAGAAGTGCTCTCCACTCAATAGTATGATAAGTGTATCCTTCAAGATGCTTGAGTGTTGTAACTGAACACAGTGTTTAGCTACTGTAAAGACACAAGAGACACTATGGCCACCCACTTAAGCCTTAAAGGAACGTTCCAACATTTTTGCATATTGTATCTGACCATTTTCCAAAACAAACCATACTTTTTAGGATGTTTGACTGCATTTTTCCAACCCTCCAGGCAGCCGTTCTTTTTTGCTCATTTAAGTACAGTACAAAAATAAGTTTGCAGAGGCTTAAACGTACTTGAGTTAGGTAAATCATCACAGTGGACATCCTCCCCAGGTTTATTTTTATCAGAGTTACTTTATCAGTGCGTGGTAATTTAGTGCTAATGCCCACATTGATTTGAAAAGTCTACAGGTTTTTTTGGTGTGTTCACAAGCCAACAGGAAACTATGACATCCAGGTTTCAAAGTTGGCTGCCGAACAGCATTGCATTCATGCGCTATTATTTGGAAAATCAAACCCAGGAAACGAATGATAAGCCGACACTTGAGCTGTGAAAAGGACGATGTAGATCTGGCTCATTCTTGCTTTGAAAAAGTAATAGTTAAGCTGGCTAACTACCAAGAAGGAAATTTGTTTTCTGGTTCATCCAGTAGCACATGAATACTCTCTGTTGAACCCACAGAACAGAATGTATGTCTCTGCCAGAAAATTGTCCCAGAGGAAAAGATTGTTTAACAAACTAGATTTCAATCATCCATGATTTCTGAATAAAAATATGGCATCCTAAGGGGAATAGTTGATTGTAATGTTAAGTAAGCATGTAGCCAAATAATACAAAAATATCAATATAGTCCTTCAAGCAAATGTGAAGACACTGCCTGAAGGCTTAGCACACACACACACACACACACACACACACACATATGGAACACAAAGAACAAATAGCCTATATGTATGAAGAGACCAAGTTCCTCCTTGTGTACACTAAGCTGTCACATTTTTTTAGTTGCTGTGTAACCAATGGGAATTTGCTGCAGGTGCTTTGTGTTTTGCTTTAGGCTTGAACCATCAACCCTTACAGGCACCCCATGACCTCAACAGTTTAACACATATGGTATAATATGATCAGCCAATCCAAAATGATCTAATTCAGATGGCAAAACTGGGGCATTTCCATTTAATAGTGGACTATATCACGCCATATCAACCGCTTCACATCTGCAGTTTACTCCTGGACTGTCTGAACAAGAGGGAATGAGTTCCCATCACCTTAACGTAAACTTTGTGAACACCCAGCTCACTACTCACAAAACACTAAAAGGTGCTCTTACACGGCGGGTAAAAAGCATTTACTTTTAAGAACATCTGTAAATTTAATAGATGAGCCCCGTTCAGTTTCTTTCCTTTCTATTAAAACGTATTAGGAGACATGCACGCTATCTGCCTCGGTACAATTAAATAAGGTAATGGGTCTCCATGGTGATTTTCAAACCGGGCTGGGTGGAGAAGCTTTCATCTAGAGAGCGGCTATAGAGTAGGCAGATTGTGCTCATTTGTTAATTACTTCTTTCAAGCAGCACAAAACATTTTGGGTGGTATTTTTTTCACATATTACCTTAAATTTAAAAATGAAAAGGCCGAATTTGACGGTAAGTAAGTGGTTTGACACACTGTCTGAGGGATGCCCAGACAGTGTGTTTGGGGCAGCTGGTCCCCTTTTAATTAACGGCACAAGGTTGTGGAGTAAAACAGTATCGTGAAGACGTGAAGGTGCGGAGTGAAGCAGAACTGCTGTTGATGTTGTCGTTGTTGAAGAACTCTCAGTCCAGATTGCATCGAAGTTTCGTGGAAGTTGTCGTCTCTGATTTCCCAGAATAAATTTAAACAACGCCCACAGCTGAAGCCAACAGTTAGAGGCGGGTTCTGTGGGCGTTGTTGAAAATTATTCTGGGAAAACACCAACAGAACCTGCCTCAATTTGTTGCTTTCAGCTGTGGGCGTTTGCGTGTGTTGGTGGAGGGCACAAATAGTTGAGCAAGAGTTTTTCTACTTAAAGCGAGAGTGCTGGTTCCTTTGGCCCAAAATGCAACGTTTTTCTTGTGGCTGCATTGCATTGTGGTCTATTGAGGCTACAATTAGTGGATAAATTGGTATCTTTGTCTCTCCTACGATGGATTTCCACTCTGTGATTGTTGGTGCAAAATCTACAGAGAACCCGTTTCTTTTTGACTCACACTGAAACCTTAAAATCAGAAATATACACCACCAGACAACAAAATGGACCCATAAATGCACTAGCTGTTTTGGAAACAGTGTTTTAGGATGATTTTTTTCTCCTTTGACAGAGATCCCAGCCAGCACACATGGTTTGGACTTGAATATTTGCAGCGTGAGAGGGGGCGTGGCTCCCTGAAGGCATGTCTGCGTGTCACCAAAGCTCTCAGAGGTAGCAGATAGAGAAAGAATGCAGCAGGCCAGCTGGTTGTTATGCAGAGGGTTCTTGTTTCTTGCCTGGCCACTTTCTTCGGAGGGAGGGTCCGTGCCACATGGTCCCCACAATGTCAGTAACGCTGTGCAAAACTCTCCTCACCCACACGAACACCCTCAATGACCACTGGCTACGCGCTCACACTCAAGATACAAACACCAAAGCGGACAAGATGTTCATTATTCAAAGTGCTAAGCCACCTTTTTTCATTCATCTGAAAAACAAACGCGAGGGGGTGGCTTTTGCTTTGTTTGCTGAAACTTTTCCTTGAAGAAAAGCTGCTATTGCTATTTTTAAAATTAAAAGAAAAAGAGATCTTTCACAACACTAAATGGCAGTAACAGTAACAGACTGTCGCCGCCAGCTTCATGCATAATGCAGTGAAGGCAAGCATGGCTGGTTGATATATAGATATATTATCAATATTGTGATATGAGACTAGATATTGTCTGAGGCTTTGGATAAAGGTTGGATTTGGCTAAAGATTGTATTATAGTAAAGGGATACAATTTTCTGAACTTATTAGACTGTTCAGGCTGTTTTATTTTTTCTCTCTACCTGCTTGGTCACCATATCCACATTGCTAATAACTGTTTATCACAAATCTTGTGTTGAGGTATTCGGTTTAGGATATCATTTTATTTTAGCTCTCAAGGTTGGCTTCTGTAGTGAGAGAGAAAAACTGGTCCAGGTCCTGAGGCGGAGCTCGGATTAGGCTTAGTTTTCCATCACTCAGTAAGACTCCTCAACACCTCAGCTGCGCTCACTGTGACATTTAAAATGTGTCATGTCATAACTCTATATATTTGTTTTTTCAAGTAGTCATAATCCTTCACTTTGTTCTTGGTTTGTTTCAGGACTCATCTCCCTCCCCTCAGAGAAAGCCATTTGCTGCCATTCATTCTTGTGCAGTACAAGAAACGATTATAAAGCTAGATAAACTGTCACAATAAACATGAAGCCTCAATTTGGCTTTGTCAGAGATTTTGTTTGATTGTTATTTTATTGTGGCCCAGTTGGCTGTCCTCCTCCTCACTGCTACGCTAAGTTACACGTGGCTTACTTGCCAGGCAAACACAGGAAGAAAGGAAGGTGTGTCTCAAACCACACCTTAGTTCAGCAAGTAGTAAATCAGAAGGTAGTGAATGGAGTTTGAGTACTGGTTAGGCTGCCCCTTAGGTTGTTACTTTATGTGTAAAAAGTTTTGAAAATAATAATAATGATAATGATAAAATAAAGTTTTTTTAATCTGAATCTGAAATACAAAGTTTGGTCTGTCCTCCTCCATGACAGACGCTGTGAAGCAGAAGTGTTACCTCGTGTCAATGAGCACCGCGAGCAAAGATGCTCATTAGTTTTTATGGTGCTTTCTGGGAATTCTGCACAGGGCTGGACTTCAAGTTCAAAGGAACAATTATGGGATTGCGACAACCTAGAAAACATCTGATTCCCTGTGCAGCTCGCTGCCTACTGAACCAGGGAGCAGTTAGAGACACGCCCAGAGTCTCTGCCAGGAAACCAAAAAAAAAAAAAAAAACATGTTGCCTTACAAACTTTATCAACAAATGAATGTCTTTTGATCTGGGACGTCTCTGTTAGCCAGAACAGCAGCTGACGCACTTGTCGAGAAAGGTGTGACATTCAATTTTTTTTGTTTTGTTTTTAGCTGTATTAAAACAAGCATATTTTCTTTTACAAAGTGACTGTGCTGTCACTCAAAATGACACCAGGATTGTCTTTTGAATCTGCCTGATGTAGCAGCGTGAATAACTTTTCTACCAACACTTTTAAAATGTTAACTTTTTTTTTTTTTTTTTTAAGTCTGGGAAAAGGTGGGCTCTTCTAGTGTGTGTGTGTGATCATAATTGTTTGCGTGTGTGTGAGCGTTTGCAACTGATTTCTATCAGAGGAGTGTTGTCAGTTTCTATTTTCTCTCTCTCCCCCTCTCTCTCTCTCTCTCTCTCCCTCCATGGCTTCTCTGACAATCTGTCAATATCTGCATCTCAGTAGGTGTCACATTGCCAGGCTGCTCTCATATCTCTCCCGGTCCCGACAGCAACTTCTCTGCCAAACAGGACGGAGGGGGAATGAGTCACGGCCTCAGAGATTGGAGATGCTGTTGTTGCCTTGTGTTATTTGATACTTAGTCATTACCTGGTGAATGATGAGTCAGTCCTGTAGCTTAGCATTACCTCATGTAGTTTTGTCTGCAGTTAATTGCTGTTCAGGACTTTAACCACACTAGATAATTCAGCGACTGTGCCTGTCATTGTGATGAAATCAGCTGTAACATTGACGTGGTATTGCAAATGAATTGGCTGATTACTCCACAGGGCTCTAACCCAATGTCACGTTACTTAGACACGTAGAGAGGCGCATTGTTCAGGGCAAGTCGCTTGATTCGCTTCCTTTTTGAGCTGTGAACAAACAATTTCTCCCCTGTAAAGCCTCAGATGATGATGCAGCAGGCCTGATTGTGATTTCAGCTGCAAATAAGATAAGATGTATTTGCTCTTTGCATTAGCAGTATTGTTCTCAGAATGATCATATAAGACCATGACAGTTTCTCCCGAGGCGAGCAGACAGAAGCGTCGGTGGGGTGTAATGTGGTTGTGTGCTGCAGTGTTTCTTGGCAGTAGCGATGAGTATGAATCTTGGGCCCTCTGAGAGTATAGTATAGTATAGAGAGGTGAAGTGGGCTAATTATGCAGAGAGTGAAGCCTAAAGGTTTGTCCACATGGCGGGACCCTCGTTGGAGGAAGCAGATGGCGAGGGGCTGCAGGGCTTGAGGTGGTCAGGTTTGCTGTCGGTCTGCAGGCCTGCATGGAGCTGTGGAATGCAGGTAGGAGCGAGTCCCTCCCTCCATTATTCAGTGCAGCAGAGCACGCCTCGCTTCGCTTGTCTACTGAATCACAGACCCACCAGAAATTGGTTTTGCTCAAAAAAAAAAAAAAAAAGAAAAAGAAAAGAAAAATCTTCTAGACTGGCCTAGCAGAACAATGGACTCTTTGTGCCTTCCCACCCCACTGCCTCGCTTGGTTTAGCAAACTGTACAGTTAAGCAACTGGCATGCCACATTCAGAACCGAGGTGGGAAGGGCTGAGAGATGGATGGTTTGTTGCTGTGTGTTTTTGGTTTTACAACATAAAATGGCTGGGCGATTTTATGATTTTTCCATTTAGGGTTGGAGAAATACAAGGCTGTGCCATGAGTAGTAATGATTCATTAATGCACGGTGTTCATTGATTTAACTGGACCTTAGGAATCATATTATCCGGTCAAAATCATGTTTTTCAGGCAGTTACACTAAACTCAGTGTGATGAAGGTCATCTGGGGATGGTGTCAGAGCAAAGCTGAAAAACTGGTGTTTGATGAAAGGCATTAATATGAATTTGTCTCCTGCGCCTTATACACAGGTTTCATTTCCTTTGTGTGTTATTTTCAGGTCACTCTGAACAGTCATTTGAATGAAGAGTCCATGTTTCTCACTCTGTTGTTATCACACTTTCAAATGCCTTTACTGCTGTTGAGAACATTGTAAACTTTGCTAATTTGTTTTTCTGTAATCCAGATTAAGTTTGGTGGTGTTGACTGCCTTCGTTATTTAACCTAAAGTTGTTATCTGTATGGAAAACCTCTGGCCTGAGTGTAGTGTGTATATTTTCACATATTGTACTCACCCCTGTTGCAGTTATGTTTGCTTCACTGTATGACGCTACAGTCAATTTTTGAAAACATTCACAGGAGAGGAATGCAAACCCAATAAAGGGAGAAACTGGCTTAATAGGTATGTAATCTTATAGGAAAATCCACCCCAAAATGCTTTAACACAGTTAAAAACAAACAGCCATTTGGTTGTTTGATGGTGGCATTTTTTCCTCATGGATAACTCGCCAAATACAGACAGAATTTCTCTGCTGTCTAAAACATTAACAGAAAACACCAGGCTTTGGGATCAGTCCCTCAGAATCAAAGAGCAATGTCTTCTCTCCAGACTCACCAATTTGTACCAATGTTAACACTTACGCAGGGACAGATGCATCATAAAAGAGGTAAAGATACCAGTTTCTTCAACTGTAGCCTCAATAGACCAAGAGATAAGCTTTATTACTACTGGACTAGTAGCTGGTACTAATATCTACCTAACTAGTCCATGAGGATTGATCTTCATGAATTAGTTAGGTAACTAGCTATATTTACATGCCCATACGCCTGCCTTTGTTATGCAACAAGTCATGCCAGTTCTCCTGAGACTGAAACATCGAAATGAAAGGTTGAAATGTCAGAAATCACCAACTGAATTTGAAGTACATAAAGCAGGTCTAGGAGAGAAAATCTAATTACAACACTTTGTCACAAAATAATATAGGCCTATAACAATTTCAGTGTCCATCTTGAGGCTCTGTTGCAGGATCGTGACACTTTATGACTCATTTAATCGCTCTTAAAAGCTGTTAAAAGACTGAAATGGAGACGTTTGCCATCTTTTGTATGGCACTCTGCTGATCCCAAATGGATTTTTTTATTCTCATGCCCCTGGTCAGGCAGGTTAGTGATCAGGATCAGCTACATGTCTGCGGCCTCTGTACATCGCTGGTAGCCAGTCTGCGTCTTGTTTAAGGGCAGGGTGAGGGGTCTCGAACCTGACTCCTCCTGTTTCCTTCCCTCTACGTCACTCTGCTGCTTTTCTGAACGGTCCTGGCCCTTGTGGCCTTGTTGCACTGCACTGTCAGCTTGTTGTTTTAGTGGGGCTTAAGCAGCGGGGTTACATAACACAGTCCACTGAGGTTTCATGCTGAAGCACACCCTTTAAACCTCTGTGACCACGCAGACCAAGTTTAGATAATACCTGGGCTACTTGGGTAAATCCTCTGCCAGCCGGCTGTGGGAGATTCACTGACCTGTGTGGGCCGAGTTCCTCAGCGAGGGACTGAAGGATGGAGTGAAGCCAGCTACAGGGAAAAACTTCAGGTTTGGCCACAAAATTGCTCAGCAGTCCCCGGGCTTTAGTGAAATCACTGTGTTTTTCTGTGTTTCTCAAGATCGTCTTTATGAAAAACCAGTTTAGCCAGTGATATAATAGTCTCAACCAGTTAAATCTGGTTTCAAGTAAGCCTATTTTTCACAACTGTAAAAAGCCTTTTTGTTTGGAAGCAGATATATTATGACACAAACAAAATTGGCAGCTATTATTAGACTTTTTGGTAATTGACACATACAGAGACATAATTACATAATTCGCCCTTTTGTTAAAGTCACATTACCAAAATGATTTAATGAAAGCAAAATAATAAGTAGGCAATGACCTAGTATTATTGAAGTAATAATGAGCAAAACATTCAGCGTCTCTGACATTTAAAATGAAATCACCATTTCAAAGAAATACAGCTTTTCTAGGTCATCACAGATAGTGGCCACTGAATAAATACACTGCGTTTTTTGATGTGAAACAAGTCTGGAAGAAGTCATGGTGAAAATCCGCCATGTGGAAATGGCATGTCTTTAGCATAGCATGGAAAATAAGATAATCAAATCAATGTTCACTGCACTGAGCTGTACAGTAGTGCAAAGTATGGCAAAACTCCTGCTATCATGTCATGGTTCTATTAAAAGACAATAAACCATAATATTGAATTACTGCCCAGCTCTAATTAAGGTAATTGCATTTATCATCAAGGGAAAAGAGAAATCCTTTACTGGGTTAACAGAGAG
>OMKZ01014666.1:21153-32701 GCA_900302535.1 Neoniphon sammara
AGTAATACAACAAACTGATGCAGTTTGTGTGATACTCCAGCATGTGGTAATGCAACACACATCTACTGTACAGCAGCGTTTGTCAGGTACAGGTTTGTGTGTGTGTGTGTGGTGTAAAGCCCCAGACAAATAGAAAGCGTCAGACACCAATGTCAACAGACTCACCCTATTGTTCTCACTGGCTGCAGAAAAACTAGAGGCGATCAGAGTTTCAAAACATAAACGCAGGGAACAGACCACCAAAACACAGTGTCTGGCATCCATGAACTGCAGTTGATCTCCAGTTTGAGCTCCTTTGTTGACAGTTCAAATCTCCTGCATGCAGTGTGCGTCATATGCCGCACATCAAAGGCCTCGTCCTCTATCCACTGACACTTTCTATCTGTCTAGGGCTTAAGGCTGCACAAATAATGGAATTAAAACTGAAATTGTGGTCTCAACATGTGCATCATCTGATCAACATGAGGTTGCAATTATTTTTTTCAATTAGTCTTTGATGTATTACCGCATAGAAAAAAATCTGTTTGACTGATATGTGTCTTTTAGAGAATCACACTCTGCAGCATTTCTGCACTAGACTCATGCAAAATGAGAGAAGCGGGGGAGATAAGCAAGTCAGCTCAAAGAAATGAATGACACCGAGTAGGAGGAGGTTGATAGGAACAGTGCCACAATGAAAAAAGATGATTTCATCTTGAGAAGAAAAGAATTCGGCATCAGCAGCATCTTGGATTCAGGAAAGCAGATGCATCACAGACTTTGATAAACCATGTAAAAAACATTGGACAGTTGCAGTGACAAAAGTCACCAAGCTCAAATCCAGCACCTGATAATGGCATGTGAAATAGCACATAACTTGGAGTTAAATTTTTGAATATATATTTAGAGCTATTAAATTATGTTTGCTTTATTTTGGTGGGGTATTGCGTTTTTCATAGTGTTCACTGACCAGTGTTCATGTTTATTCATGTCTTTTGACAGCTGTTGCAACAGTTGTTGGATGCTGCAGCTAGGTACAATAAAAAGCATAAAAAATAGCCTAAATGGTTTCAGTTTGGCTATATTCACTCTAATAATCTTTTTCTCATAACTCACTCCATCTGTGCTGTTAGATTTTGCAACATGGAAACATATGATGTTAATTCAAATGTTTTTCATTTGAATTCAATTAACATATTAACTAGTAAATTTAGAGTGATGTGAAATAATAAAATTTTTCCCCATTATAATGATACTGCAGTGTATTGGTGTGCAGGGAAATAGTTGGTCTTGCAGGAGGTAAATACAGCAAAGCAGGGGCAATGAGTTTCAGATTCAACAACAAGTCACTTCTATTAAATATTGGTGAACCCTCTATCCAGGTCTGTTTTCTATGCTGTAATCCAAAAAATGCACTCCCAGCAAAAAAATAAATAGTTCAAGAGACAAACTTTTTTTCCTTTTTATTTTAATGTAAACGAAACAACACAGAGTACAGAAATTCAGCATCTAAGACATTAAAAGAGGTTTACAAAGGGGCAGGAAATTGATAATACGTGGGAGATTACTGCTCATTGTGATCCATGCAGTTTTTGTGAACTGAGATGTTCAGATACAGACGCATAATTATAATTTTGCTTGGAGAGAAATCAGCTCTAATGGATCTTCACAAACACAGACTGTCACTATGTTTACAAGCACTCAAGAAACCACATTATTTTGAGTAACTGGGTTATGACAGGAAATTGGGTAGCATATTTACATGTGTTACATTACCCTGATTACTTAGACACCTGAGTATACATGCATTCCCCAGTAATCAGCCCTCCACCCTACTTCACCCTTCATGTCATGTCACTTTCCTTATCCACCTCTTTTCCTGCACATGCTCACATGTAAAAAGCCATTCAGAAATTCGAGTAAGGGTGATCAAGTTTCTTCAGCAGGAAACTGCCTTTGTTAACCGGATTTCTGTTAATCCTTTACCTCGATTATGGAAACCTGCTTTCTTGTTTGACATGGAATTTGAGAAATCAGATAACCTCCCCTACGTGGTGAATAGCGCGATTACTGAAGTGCATGTAAATGTGGTATGTAGGATGTGATATTGTTTTTGTGAGTTGCAGTCATTTTTTTCTGAAGTGGATTGTTGTGTTAATAAGATGAGCCAGTGAGTTATGGACAGTTTTGTCCTATCTTTACAGTTCAGCAAGATAACCTTATTTGAAAATGTCAGTATGATCAGTATGTCTAGAGTTCACTAGGGGTCTGATGGTGGAGACGTCTGTTAGCACGAGTGTGGATGGACATAGGGAGAATTTCTGACAGCTTGCTCACAACCTCCAGCCAGAAAGACTGGTTATGTGAGCGGAGTCACATAGCATAGAAGTGCTCTTATCGGAAAAGCCCATGACATGAAGTTTAGGACCTTTAGGAGGTCTTTATCTCCTCTTTCAGAAAGTACTACCAACTGTCATGGAATGAAACACTTTTCAACACTTTTGCAGCGTTGTGCCACTGCAGTCAGTTTCCTCTGTCCACTGACAGACAAAAGAATGTCAAGTCCAAGAACTTCGCCAAGTCGATAGTTTTGTCCTTGGGGCTGCCGTGGAGAGAATGAATTTCTCAAGGACGCAAGAGCAGAGAAACATCTTTGCTCACTTTCCTGGCTCTTTCAGTCAGCTCCGTATCACTACAGCACTGGTTGGACCTCATTTGTTGCTCTTGCAGCATATTTTGGGGCTTCACATTTGTTTTCTTCAGCTATCAGACGTATCCCCAGTTGGCAAGTGAACTTCGGGGTTCTTCATCCACCCTTCACCCATGTTTTCTCAGCCCAGTTCAGTGTAACTTTTGGCGATTTGGCTTCAGTCAGAGCCACCTTACCTAAAATCAACTCCAAGACCAGGTGCATTTTGAGTCAATTTTGAGTCAACACCAGATCAGAAGGGAGTCACTGCCTCAACAAATCGAGTCCTGTTCAAGACCAAGACCAAAACATACAATTAAAATATATCCTTCAAGATATACTAAGGTATTGGATTTTCAAAAAACAGTATAAGTTGGAGGGTTGTTACATACTCTCCACACGTTATCCCCTTAAATTATTTGTATTGCAGATGGAGAAAAACTAATTTTCATTGGTGGGGGGTGGGGGGATTGAATGAACAGTCCGATTTTAGTGGATAAAGAGACAAGTCCAAGACATAAGACAAGTGGTCTCGAGACCGGCTTCAAGTCCTGCAGCCCTGTGTGTTTGTCAGCGATCTCTCTCTCTCCATCAGAGATGGAGAGAGAGAGCCAGCATGCTGTGAACTCAGAGAGCAACTCAACCATGTAACTCAGCATCCGTGTCAGTGAATGCTCTGAAATTACAGCCGTGCCGCTAACCCGGTTTCAAGGACATAAGGTGTTTCCACAGCTATGGTTACGCTTTTCATTTCAGTGTGACTTTTAGTATCCAGTCAGGGTGCAATTAATGGCAGGTTTACATTTTTTTACATTGATATACCCTCATATGGAGCTGGTCGGCTCATGTTGTGATGTGAATTCTACATCTTTATCTGTGTTTGTTTCATTCAGTCCATCTGTGTTTCTCAAATAATGAGCAGTGAACATCAAATAGGACTCTTTTCCCGCAAACGTAATTCTACACCATCTGGACATTACTCAGTCACCATGTGCGTGTGACTAATGTGAAGGGAGATGCAGTTGAAAAGTAGGAAATAGCAAAGTGGACAGAAGAACAGCCACAGGAGACCCACAACAGACATTTTCAGGCCCTGTCTAGACACAATGTAATGTCGTGTCTGAAGGGTCACATTTGCAATAATTGTGAACATGTAGATTATTTGGTCCACTGTAATGCTGCTGTGTTGTAGATTAGACTGCTAATAACTTTGAAAGGAGCCCGTAGCCTAAGATCACTAGAAGAGTCTGAGGTGTTTTTCCATGGATGGTAGGTCAGGTGGCAAAGAGTAATGACATTAGCCTGTGTGTCTGAATAATTCATTTACTGGAGTGTAGTGTTTCAGCTCTCAGTCTCCCTTCGCGCTGAAACACCCTGCAGACATGGAGGGCTGACAGAGGCCATGATTGATTATGGATTGTCTGAGATGGGTCAGCAAGCGGCAGAGTGCGAATGAGGGAGCGTTAAGCAAACAGATGAACCAGTTAGGGAAAGAGAGTGAGATGCTGGTTGATTGGCATGGTGGCATGTTGAGCAGTGGCCCATGGAGAAGTCCTCCATCGTGCATCTGTCTGTTTGGTCTTCAGATGCTGTTACGGATACAGGCACACTGATGTCAAGACTACTACGCATAGAGAACAACATTTGAAGGTTCCAAACTGTGGTACAATAGTGCTGCAGTAATTTAGCACCATAATGAGATGAAATACATGTAGAAATGGGGCTGCTACAATAGCCACTGTATTATGCAAAAGAGACACACTTCGAGTCTTCCTGAGGCAAGCGTTGCAGTTTGTCTGCATGTATATTTAGCCTTGATATTTGTGTCTGATAAGCCTTTGAATATTATAAAATGTGCATATTTGAAGGTTGTAATAAATATTTGTTTGTTTAAATTATACAGTAGCTTTCCTCTAATCATGGTTTTATGTTTTGGGATTTTTTTTTTCCTTTATGGAACCCTATTTTCTACCGTTTTGTGTGCTTCTCCTACAATAGCTACATATCTGTGAGGCGGAGACTGGAAGAGTCTCCACTGCTGCTGTTCCCATTAGAGTAACGTTACATTATGTTCACTGGAGAGAGGAAGTCCATTGATCTTACATAATGAATCCAATCCAGGCTTAAAGCTCTGACAGATCATCAGCCACATGAGACTCACAATACATATATGTACACTATATATACTGCAGATTTATAATCTAATACACCTGGCCTGAAAATGTCTGTTCTTAGTCTCATGTGGCTGTTGTTCTCTGGTGTGTCGCTTTAGCTTTTCCCAGCTGTTCGACTCAGTCTCTTCACATTACTCATATGCACTTGGTGGCTGATTCCAGTCTATGTAGAATTATATTTAAGTGAAAAATAAAATATTCTACTTAACATTCATTGACCAATATTTGAGAAACACCAGTGATTATGCCTTCTAAAATGTGAATATTTTGCATAAAGGTAGTTTAAGATATTAATCAAATGTGAGTATTACTTTTATCCCTGCAATTCTTTTGACATATTTGATGACATTTTTAAATAGTGGAAATCTCATTTTAGAAATAAAACCTTCACTTCTCCTGTTCCATTCCTTTTCTTTATTTCCATGACCTTCATGGAGTCTTAAGTTTGGCAGTAAATATTCACCTTGGCTGGCTTTATTTCAGTTACTGAAAGCTAATACTGTACAGAGGGCTTGTTATTCTTGATATAGGCTATAAACTATTAGATTTTTCTCGTGTTCATATCTAAATGTTCCTAGCAATATATACTTATACAGAATATATTTATTACTCTGCCATTTACACATAATGCATATCCATGCTGAAAATTAATTCAGTCATGATACTGTAATGTGCTTTGCATAAAAGCGTTCGCCAAATGGCATGTAGGTCTATTATATTACTCATCTCATTATTTCTTGTTTCTTATGGCTGCAACACGGATCGTTCCCAAATGAATGTAATTGATTATTCTGTGTTCCAGATGTATATTTCTATTAGTCTGTGAGGACCATGCATTTTTTTTTTTTTTTTACAGTGCAAATTTTGTTGGCCCTGAAGCACACTGTGCAAATGAATATGTTTGCATCTGAGAGCCTCTGGATAATTTTCATATTTCAGAGTCAGTGTGTACATTTCTGTTAGTTTCTACTTATGTAAACCTTAAAATGACCTTGACCTGAATGTTGGCTGCTGGCTCCTGCATCAAATGATGCAACAGTTAAAACGTTTTAGCATTTAGTGTACAGCCCTGTGCTCATTTTCTGTTGCATGCACCCTGGCCTTTCCCTGTTACTCCCTGTTAGTACTCAGACCAGATAATCATCTTACTCTGACATCAGTGTTACAGGCCTTCAGCATGGCAATTAATTGGATGGCACATACATATAACTCACAGTGATATATCAAACATTCCTGTTGTGTTCCAGCTGTTACGAGAACTGAAACACCCGAACGTGATCGCCCTGCAGAAAGTGTTCCTCTCTCACAGTGACAGAAAGGTTTGGCTCCTCTTCGACTATGCCGAACATGATCTTTGGGTGAGTCTCTCAGCACCGCCACCTCATGCAAATACATGTGACCTATAATGTGACCTATAATGTGACCTGCTATTTCCCTGAAAACAGTTTTACTGTGTTACAACAAATCCTGATCCGTTTTTACTGTAAGTAACAGCTGACCTATGGCCCACATTTGGGGGAAGTTTCACATTAAGACATATTACTACAATGTAAGCTAATATATAGTGAAATCTTTTGAACAAAGGGCTATATAGGCCCATCATTACAACTTAATTATGATACATAGCATCAGAATATTTATGAAATGTTCAATGTATATATATCTGTCCCTATCAAATAAACATTCAATAAAATAAATAAACTTTGGTGAAAGCAGTGTGTTTTTTCACACTATTAGATACCAGAAATCAACACCAGCCACCAGCCAAATTATATCTGTGACTGGTAAGTGTGACTGCTTCACCAGCCACTTTGGCAGGCGGCCAACCCAGAATTTGCAGATGGTATTCTCCTCTAAAAATGTAGCTGCCTGGTAGTTTCAGTTGCTTCTCAGTTTAACAGAATTTACCAACCACTGCGCTGTTTCCTGCCCTGAATATTCAAAGACTTGCTTCGTTACGTTAACACAACTGAGGTAAAACCTTCTTTTCTTCGCAGCACATCATCAAGTTCCACCGCGCCTCCAAGGCCAACAAGAAGCCCATGCAGCTGCCGCGAGGGATGGTTAAGTCTCTGCTGTATCAGATTCTGGATGGGATCCATTACCTCCATGCCAACTGGGTGCTCCACAGGGATCTGGTGAGCAGCTATATAGCTACACTGCTCCAGTTTCTCTTTGCAGACGCACAGCTGCTCCGGCACACCTCCACTTGAAATCGTTTCAAATAGGGACACTATTAGCATGACAGTATGAGAAACACTTAATTTGCCGATTGCAATAGAGGCTTTGCAGCTGGGTGACAATACCCCCAGCAAACAAGTGCAGGGACATTATGGAGATCCACTGCACAAGTGGCTGAGTGCAAAATATGGCAGGATAAATAACAACTGGTCTAGAAAGAGAACTTGAGAGAGGAAGACTGATGTATTTTGGGTGTAGGTAAATTCAGTAATTGTTGGAATTAAAGTGTAATGTCTGAAAAAGTAGATCTGTTTCCACATTTAGGTTACTGAGACCAAGGCAACAGTCTTGTCTTTAGCCCTGGCCTTCATTCCAAAACCGAATTGCCCATTTTGATCTGTGGACCTCCGCTATGAACGTGTCAGACGCCTCTCAGACAAAGCTCAGCCCAGCCCTGCTTTCTTCACCAAGCTCTTAACAGAGCCGTGTTATTGTAGCCCAGGTGTTGTTATGTCCTCGTGCAGTGTAATATTATTATTATTCTGATTGTCTGGAGGTCTTGGCTGAGGGGCAGAACGTCTTGGCACTCCGAATGTTGTCAATCTCTTGTCTGCCCTTCACCCCCTCCCCCCATCCCACCCCCGTCCCGACCTGGCTGCAGCACACTGTCGGTTCCCGTGAGATTCTCTCCTCCTCGGTTTTCCCACAGTGCTTTGGTTGAGAAACGAGATTGCGCTCACCTGCCACTGCTGGGTTCACTGTAGCAGAAAGTCCCGCTCTTGACCTTACCGGAGCCTGGCCACGGGGTTTCTCATTGTATATCTGTTCACCTTTGTCTGTCTTTGTCTCTGCTGTGCTCACACCACAGGCTTGCAGGGTAAATTCAAAATTGCTGCTCACGTCTGATTTTATTTATTTTTTTGATAACTGTTAATCTATTCGAAGATGTAACCCGCATCTGACACCCATATGTCAAAAAGAAGTGACAGTAACAAAAGACATCATATCTGCTTTTGTACCCATGCCTCTGTATATTTCGAACACATTTAGGAGTGCCTTTGAGTTTTGACTGAAAAGACCCCAGAAGTCATGTTATCACTTTTCATTGATTCGTTATTTTCTTTGAATTGAAGAAACTGCCTATGTAAGAAATGAATTGGGTTTTCCTCATTCCTTTAAAGTAATTTGTGACCTTTGGACCATTGTTTGCATATGAAGAAAGAACAAAAAAGCACACGTTTTAATAACCTGAACACAATTGGTGTGATTTTAATAATAAATTGCTAACAGCTAAGTGTTTACCCACCGATAATGACCTATTGGACAACACCATTTAATGTCCACCACAGTGTTACTAATTACTAATCTAACAGAGAAACATGCAGATAAAAAGTTTTTAATGGCAGCTTAAATCACAGACTGTGACAGGGATGACTGTGTGAAAATGACTTGTATTTCCTTTGTAGAGGACATGTGTTTGATCTGGAATTCTGTATTTGGCCAAAGGTTTGTAGTTAACATTACATCTGACTTGATGTCTACTGAGGTGTCTCCAGCTGTGGAAATTATTTTGGGCACTATTTTAATGAGGTAGCATTGCAAAATTTCTACTAGCTTCAAGAGAGGATTGCTAGCCCGGTACAGACAATATAATATTCAAATTTTAATGAGGAAGTTTGCCATATATATGCATAGAAAAAAGTTTAAGCGCTATTGTATATATAGTATTACTAGCTCAGTATTCAGCTAGCTAACAAGGTAACATTAAATCATGAAAGCTAGCGCACCATCTTAAGGTTATCTGTATGTAGCCAGACCCTCCACAAACATCCTTGCTCTTTTTTTTCTTTGTGATTTTTGGAGGAGAGTATCTTCACTGGAGGTGGGCGTGGTACAGAAGAAGATTTACACATTTTGTTTTTCAGGATTGTTCACATTGTTCCCGCTGGTGTTCTTTGTGTTAGCTAGCTAGCTTACACCTGTCCATTAGCTAAAAAGCCAAAGAACTGCCTCATCTTTGAGCGCTGTTGCTATGGCAACAGTGCAGAGTTCCTGTAGGCAGGAGGCTGTGAGGAGCCCTGGAATTTTAAGGTGGAACTAAAGAAATGCCATACAGGGAACTGATTGAGAAGTTTATTTGACACCCTAACTATGTTTGTGTAGTTTTGTGTACACGACTGAGAATCTGCTGCCAGCCTCACCAGCCAGCTAGGCTAGTGCTCCCTTTTTCTGGATTCTCAAGATCCCAGAATCACTTGCCTGGGGTGGGTTGGTGATTTTATGCTGTGTGTAGCTCCCCAAATACCAGTCATATCAACTATTTGGCTCTTTTTACACTGTTGTCCTCTGTGCTAACACTGTCTCAGCCATGCTGCCGTGGGCGCCATGGGGTCCAGATCGAAATTGAAAAAATGCAGCTCCAGCTTTTCTTTCTTTCTTTCTTTATTTATTTTTGCTGTCCACACTGATCAGATAACATCACATCTGTGTCACATGTAAGGAAAGAATCTGAATTTGGACACTTTGATCTGAAGTAACCCTTGTGTCTCTCTAGCTGCGTTTGTTTCTGTTTCTGTCTGTTTTTCTCTCTTTCATATCTGACAGTGTAGTGTGTAAACTCCCACAGGCCCATCTGTGTGTGTGTGTGGCTCCCTCGCTCTTATCTGTCCCTGCAACTGTCGCTCCCTAGAGAGAAACATTTGTTCCTTTTCTTTGTGAGGAAAAATATAATTAACCTAAGCCAGGCAGATTATGGGGCAACACTTTAATTTGATTACTGCTTTGACGCAGAATAGAGAACATCTGATGATTTAGAGGGCAGGCTATTTCCGGATAACATTTGTGAGAAGAAGAAGTGACAGAGATTATAGAATCTAACTTATATTTAGTTGCTGTGCACCAGATGTCTGTTAGTGTTTCTGTATACACTTCCCAGCAGATAAGTGCTCAGAGTCAGAGGTCAGGGGAGTCGCACAGCTCCAGGCGTCTATCTATCCACAGGGATCTATCTTCTTTCCATCGGGTCGTTCCCTCTTATGTAATCCCTACCAATCCCGGCTGGCCATGTGGTGGCTGGACCGTCACATTATATAAACCTACAGGGATCAGGGAGCTCGCTCGGTCTCTGACTTTCTTTCTCTCTCTGGTGATTTGGAATAATCCTGCATCCATTCAAGTTTCTTTGCTCTGAGCTTATTGAACTCTGAGCTTTTTGATTTTATCACTCTCAAATAGTGGGGCCAAAGGCAATTTATCTATTGATCATCATCATTATTATTATTATTATTAGTGGTAAAAGTAAAGTGATTCTCTGCTTTAACGCAATCAATTTCAAACGGTAAATCCAGCAAGTCAGCAGCACTGCCCTGATTTTCTTGATTCCCTTCGTCTGACGTCAGAAAATAAAGTCTAAGAGGGGTTTAGGGTAAGACATTTCATAGTCCTGTTGCTAAGTGAACTGCACTCTGAGCTGCACTGGCTTAATGCTTTAAAACTTTCCTGTCAGTGCCTATAATGATTAACACCCCCATCTCCAATCCTGCGTACCCCTGCTGGTCAAGGATCAAGCCCTGCCACAATCTCTGCTCTACTTTGTCCATCTCAGCCGTCTTACTGCCTGAATCATGTCATTAAAGAAAAATAAAACCAAGTCTTCCTACAGTCTGAACTCTGAATAAAGGACAATCACAACAACACATGAACGATAAGGGACTGCCCTGCCTCCCTTCAAAAACCAGAAACTCTCCCACAGCAGTTGTAGGTTTGTTTTGCTACCTGGAAGTCACAATGCTCTTATCTGTGCACCAACTCTTCCGGCCCTTTCTAACTATTTTCATTGCAACCGGATGAAATTCCCCATTGTCAAACTCAATCTGACTCTGCGCCGAGGCTGATGTATTGCAAGCCAGCGCCGTTATTTTGCTCTCTCATCTCCACGGCTTCCTGCCATTGTGGGCCGAGAGCTATGCAAACTCCACTCTCAAGCTGGCCCTCTTTAGTCACGTCAGATTATCTTCTTTGCACAGGTGTCTGGCTGTGAGCAGTTTATTTCTCCTCGACCCCGAATAAGAGTGAATCAAAGTGAGCTCTCCTTTATAGGGAGAGCGTTGCTGCATTGAAAAATCGTGCCCCCAAGGCAGCTGAAGGCCTCCAAAGTTTGCATGAAAGCCGCAGTTCTCGCCATGCATCGCGCTCTGGAGGCGGCTTGTTAATAGATGTGGAAGAATGGCAGCAGCGAGAGGGACATTTCTGTTCTCCTTCAGGGTTTATTGGCGGCCTTGCCATGGGGGAAGGTGTAGCTAAAACATGTCTGTCATTTTTCCACTGCCTCTACTGTTACACCACAGTGTGTTCATGTGTTGTGTGTTTCTGCCAGTATGTAGCATGCACTGCGTCTGTGTGCTGCTTGTATGGGATATATGTGCTTTGCATTGCACCACAGCATAGGCCACCCTCCCCGTTCTGTCCACACCTCCTCCTCCTCCTCCTCCTCACCCCCCCAGCAGCCACCCTTCCCCCATTCCAG
>OMKZ01014666.1:32744-46718 GCA_900302535.1 Neoniphon sammara
CACTCCCCCTGCCTGCATTATGTAACAGGCACAAGCCGGTGCAGAGCCCACCGCCCAGCATGGCTAGCTGAGTCAAGCTGCTGACCTAGCAGCTGCACACACACCAAAGCACAATGCATTCACCTCAGCACTGGACCTTACCTACAGACTCTGCTAGGGGGAAAATTACTGAAGGTGATTAATTTTTGCAGGAAGTCAATTGTAGCCTATACTCATGCCTAGATAGGTGCCATAAGAGCACACACCTTTTAAAGCTGTTTTTCCTACACAGTCAGGCTGCAGCAACATAAAATATTATTGTGTCTGACTCCTGAGGAATCTGCAGATATTGTCAACTCAATTGAAGCTACTATCAGCTGACTTTGGCCTTTAATATATATTGGTAATGAGCTAACTCCTGTCCCGTAAACGATTTAATCACCAACATACTTCAAACATGAGAAACTGCTTGGTAAACTCAGAGAATATACTGTAAGTGTATTTAGCATCATATTTCATGTTAATGGGACTTATATATTATGTAACACAGTCCTTTATAGGTAGTGAATCATACACAAAATGCCTGTCTCCAGTTTTGAAAAAATTGTGGCTGGATAGGATGTTGGTGGTGGCGGGTAAATGTCACTGTGGATTCACGCCCCCCTTTGTCCTTGAGCATGTCAGGACAGAGGAGGGCTGGTCTTTGGCTTTAGGGGGCCGCTGTTTTATGTTGAAGGAATGTGCAATACCCACTTCATTGTGAGAATATTTTTTCCACTGCTTGTTGGTGTCAAAAAGCCCAGATTTGCACATAAAATCCAGGAAAGACATTATGCAGCGCATTGCCAAGATTACAACAATGTGTATCATCGTAAAAGTGCCCTGAATATTGATTAACAGCTGAAAAGATTGAGTTGTGGGTTTCATTTCCCTTTAAATATTCTGAACACAGGCCCTTTGCCACAGTTACACTTTGAGCGAAATTAAATACTTATTTATTTTATTTTACCAGGAAAGGCTTGCTGAGCATGTATGTTTTTCATCAGCAGAGCCTGGCATCACACGTTTATTTTTTGAGCCTTTTATTTTCTTAGGAATTTAGCTGACTCTCTTATCCCAAGTGGCTGAAGCTGTACGTGCACTTACAGCAAACTCAAATTCACCCAAAATAGCAACATAGTCCAACAGCAGCCACATGCAGATTTTGTGCATATGCCAGTGGGGATTCATAGAGATTAAAACGTAAGGAAACCAAAAACACTGGTAGGAAAAACTCAGAAAACAGCAGCATAAATGGCTGCAGCTGAAGAGTGACAAAGCTGAGTGAAGGAATGTGAGGTTTTACAAGCTGTTTTAGTGAATATTAAAGTGCAGATATCCTCTAACGAGCTCAATAAACCCAGGCTCCAGATGATTCATTTTGATATAAACAAAGACAGTGAACCGGAAAAGGAAATGAAGATGAGAAAACAGCATCAATTACATATTTCAGACCCGCTGCAGACCGTCGCGCGGTGTAGTCTCATGTGCAAAGAATTCGACTTGCTCAGCCAGCAGACCTGGACACACTGCTGGGACTGAGGCCTTATTGTTTCCAGGAAAGTGTGTTTTTGTCTATTCCCCTGTATAACATTCCTTGAGAGTGAACAGGTAGAGATTTCATGTTGGGACAGGACACGTGAATCTTGATAACCCCTTAGGTTGTCTCAGGCATCAGATATATAACCTTTTAGTTATGGGACAGTCTCTCTGTCAACGAGACTGCCCAGCTGTAATGAGTTGGTGTCCCTCTGGCCCCTGAATCGGCCTATTTTTATGACACAAAGAGGTAGATGGCTGTGTAAAAGAGAGTCCCTAAGGAGTGGGTTTACAAGTCCTGGGAGGGATGAGGGGTATTTATTTTCCTCTCTTCCTGACCCATATATGAAACCAACCAACTGTAAGCTACAGATTTCCCTAGATGAACACAGTGGGAATTCTCAACCTTTTTGCATGAGGCACATTTTGTTATCAGTCTTTTTTTTTGGTTTTGTTTTGTTCATTTGTATGTAAACAAAACCTAGATCTGAAAGGACACATCAGTTATGTTGCAGACTCATTTTGCACTTTAAACAATCTCAGTCAGTTATTTTTCTCCTGAACACTCAAGAGGTAATAACTGTTTTCGCGCACTGGAGGAAAACATCAGCGAAAATGATTATCTTCAGGCTGAGCATATTAATCCAGTTGGGCCTGTTTAGAATTTGAAAGAGGAGCTGGTGAGCCGCCGCTCTTCTTCGGGCCTGTTTAAAAGAGACGCTCGCCTTTGTGTTTGCCGATAGCAGTGTGTCGTGTTGTGGGCGTGAATAATAGACCTCATTATTAGTGCCGTTTCCATAGCAACAAGACATGTTTGCCAGGCAGATCTGGGTCCTCCAAGACTTTACATTCACACAGACACCCGGGGAAAACGACAGACGGAAGAGTACGTGATGACAGGTACTGCATCCTGACGTGAGAGAGCAGAAGTAAACGCCACTTATAGTAAATCCAGTGGGGTAGTGGAGGGTATACACACCTCTTTTCCTGGCAGTTTTACAGCATACCCACCTATCAGCCAAATAGACATTGAAATATAGGAGTCCACTTCCTCCTCAGTGATCTACCCACCTGCTTAATAGTACACTAATCCCATCAACTATCACTACAGCTCTGAGTAAATCACACCACCTCTGTGACATTTTCCCGCTGATTAGATTTGCGATATGTTTGTCTTTGATATTCCTGGATAATGTTGTGAATAATAACAGAGCGCTCATAGCCCATAATCACATCTACAGAGCCTGATTGCTGATTGCCACGAAGAATGATGAGTTAAAAAAAACAAAAAACAAAAAAAAACACATCAGTCTTGATGCGCTTCCCGCTGCCCTCTGCCCGACCCGAGTGGAGAAAGTCTCATGCAGAGTTCTCCACGCTACCCAGATCTTTGCCTCTATGAAACACAAACAAAGAAAAGGATTGTGGGATTGTGTATCCTTATCCTGATTTCTTAGAACACACCAATGATTTCTCCTCACCGGCTTTTTACAAACAACCAATGAAAGCCACCTGTTATGGCTAAAATCGGGGGCAGTTTTTTAATAATTATTTGTTCTCTGCACAGTGAGTGTTGCTAGTAGAGCTGCCACCTGAAAGACGATTCAAATCATCTTCAGCAGACACACTCTCTCTTTCTCACACACACACACACGCACACACACACACTGCCGCCTACAGTGTTCCTATAGTGTTTTTATAGTCATTTAGTAGCGTCACTGCTGTTGAAAATACACTCCACAAACTATGCCACTGCTGCAAAAAACGCCGAAAGGCCCACAAATTTAAGCCTAAACTGTTTAATCCACCTAATAATTTAATTGTTAACATTT
This sequence comes from Neoniphon sammara, assembly GCA_900302535.1. Classification (NCBI taxonomy): domain Eukaryota; kingdom Metazoa; phylum Chordata; class Actinopteri; order Holocentriformes; family Holocentridae; genus Neoniphon; species Neoniphon sammara. The sequence goes on from OMKZ01014666.1 coordinate 36,134, forward strand.
TCTAATGTTAAAAAAACGTTATGAGAGCTGTGTGCTGTCCCATTATTCTGTCTCATTATTCTGACAAAGCCGCACTGTTATTCAAATCAGCTAGTAATTAAAATCTTTTTGCAGCTAAATTCTCAAATGTGTTTGTATGGCTCTGTAGCTTTTGATTATGAGTGATTATGATTGCTTTCATTATCATTAACGCATCCTACTAACATTGAAACTTGTGCCAGTGCATTTCGTGATATGCAAGAAAGATGGATTAAAAAAAATTTAATAGTTGTCTTGAACAGTCAAATCTAATTCAACTGGGGAAATTCCTAGTCAGGTACAGGCATAGCTGCTGGGATTTCCCTTTTGCCACTGTTATTTGCCCCTTCCAGGAACCTTTGTCAATATGTGAATTTGTGCCAGAACACTTCTTCAACCTCAGTAGGGCCTTTAAAACAGTCTTACCTCCATTTCACCTTGGGTTTTGGTCAGGAGGCTAACTCAAACTTTGGTTTCCGTCGGCGACAGACAAACACACCCAGGTGTTTGAATGTGTTGGACCTCATTCCTGTTTCAAGCTGTCATTGCATTCCCTGAGAGTTTAGTGTGCAGTTGCTGAATGTCACGCTCATGTGGGTCCTGTGCTGCTGGTACAGAAGAGCTGTAGCTCGGTAGTTAACAGGACATCCTGTACAGGCCACTGGAGAGTTTGACTCCCACTGGAGCCGTTCATGCTAAAAATGTGAGCACTCACGGTACTTTAAGGTGCTTGGGATTAAAGTGGCCACAAAATGACTTTGTTTTGTTTGATACAGCACAGTATGTGATTATTCGTCTCTCCCTCCTCTAGAAACCAGCCAACATCTTGGTGATGGGGGAGGGTCCTGAACGAGGAAGAGTTAAAATCGGTAAGGTTGTCTAAAGCATCACTACCAGCAATAGTCTCAATTGACTTACTATTGATTAGGTTATCTGTTGCTAGAGATTCCGCAGAAAAAAAATGCATCGTTCACAGTTGAACAAGGGGATAAAGATGTTAAAATCAATATTCAAGGTTTTATATAATAGTAAAATAACTGACAAAACCATTTTTAATACTTGTGAACAGTGCAGCTGTCTGATGTATATCGACACCAGATCGATGAGGCTGTTGACATATTTGAGTGGACAATAGCTGCAGCATTTAACCTTGTCTCTGCGGGGTTCAAGAGGGGCTCAGATCAGTACTGTTGCATAATCCAGCTGGTCCGGGGACTATTCAAGGGTAATGGCAAGGGTTTTGCAATGCCAGAGTCTATTTTTATTCCCTGCACTGAGTTATTGTTTCAGTGGAACTAGATACTGTACAACTGCTGCTGGTGACTGTGTAACTGTACAGGATGACGCCATCTGCAGAGAGCTTTTTTTAACACAAAGTGCTACGGCACACTACATCAGACTTTCCTGCCAAGCCGTAGAAATGTTGCCACCAAAGTGATGTAAATTCAAATATTAAGTTATGAAAACATCCTAAGCTGGTCCTGCCTCCCAGCCTAATAGACTGCATTTCATTATTTTGTCCATGTCTACAATATTGAATGAGATGGGCTCTGTTGTAGCCCCACTTTGTGACTCAGGCTGATGAGACTGGTGTATTTTCACATAAAAAATACCGCCTGCTGCAGCTTTAAATATTGCAGGCATTTGAAGCGTAGCCGTGGCCTTTGCACAGCGTTAAGTTATTCACTTCTGAACACCAAAATGCAACGTCAGGAGAGGCATTCTGGGTCAGAGGCTGATTAGCATGCCTAAGCTGCTATCAGATACCACGAGGCTCTTCTCTTGCCTTGACAGCAGCCTTGGAGCACCCTGCGCTCCATTCATATCACCCTCTGATAATACAGGTTTGTTTGCTCACTTCATTTGTCTTGTCCATCCCCCCCTTTTCAGCTGACATGGGTTTCGCTCGACTCTTCAATTCGCCCCTGAAGCCGCTGGCGGACCTGGACCCCGTGGTGGTGACGTTCTGGTACAGGGCCCCTGAGCTGCTGCTGGGGGCCCGACATTACACCAAAGCTATCGGTGAGTCAGTGAAACACTCTTAATGTGCAGTAACAGAGCACACAGAGTGAACGGCCATGAATGTACAACCAACACTGACTGCAGGACTTTGAGTCCTCATTGTTTGCTCTCTGAAAGCAGTCATGTTGGTTGAGCATGTGTCTGAGTAAGTGTGTTGAAGGTGAAATTCCTAGAGGTAAGAGCAGGAAAGTCCAGTGGTTTCAACAAGACTGATGATCTGACTGTCCAAGTTCAAGCTTGCTCAGTGTGAATGGAAAGGCATAATTGAGGCTGACAGTAGCCTGTGGGGGATGTTCTTCACCGGTATGAAGGGGGTGTGTTTCCATGTTTGTTACTGACATCCCTGGAACATTCCTTCTGTCATGGTAGTCGTGCCTACTTTTAGAGCCTGCAAACATCTCAGGCCTCTTGCTGTGAGCTAGCATGTGAGGAAAAGAAAGATTAAAAAAAAAAAAAGAGTCCGATGTAAAAATCTTTGTGACACACCGGTCCTGAAAATAGTCTGAATCATCCAACTCAACACCAAAAGCCTGAATAACAGTCACAATATTCAGGGTTCCTGTAGGCCTTGAAGAGCCTTGGAAGGTTTGCGGATTTGATTGATAAGAATGGGTGACTGACTTTGAAAGTGCTTAATGTTTTTATTAAAATATAGCCCCCACATTCATCAATTACATAATCAATATTCATCTATTTTATTATATATCCATTAGATCTCAACTTTAGAGCTCAACTGTGTGACCAAGATCTGAAGGTTTAAAATAATGTGTTTCACCAGTTTTTTATTCATTCATTTATTTATTTATTTCACTTGACAAGATCACAAGTTAAAAAAAAATGCAGCCTCTGTGGTAACCCACTGTCATGTCTCACACCAAAACATGCCAGTTTTGGATCCTCTCAATTTCACCCCAAGTATTATTCGCTTTACTTAGTGATACAGCAGAGACCAGGGGAGGAAAAAGGGGGAAGTAAGAAGCGCTCTTTGAAGAGAAGTGAAAATCACAGTTACGATTACCCACCATATGTGCCAAAGTGAGGACCAGCTGTTATGTGTGCAACTCACAGTCTCTGCAAAGGAGTAAAAAGCTTCACCATGAAATGCAGACACAGTGAAAGCCATCTTCAGACACAGGCATTCACAACCTTCCTGCCCTTACTCCATGAAGACTAATTCACTGTAAGTAATGTTGCTCAAGAGCACTCAGCACTAATCGATGTCTCTGTGTCCATGTGTGTGTGTACGTGTGTGTGTGTGTGTATGTGCATGCGTGTTCATCATGCATCAGACATTTGGGCCATTGGCTGCATTTTTGCGGAGCTGCTGACATCGGAGCCCATTTTTCACTGTCGCCAGGAAGACATCAAGACCAGTAACCCCTTCCACCACGACCAGCTGGACCGGATATTCAGTGTCATGGGCTTCCCAGCAGGTCTGCACACGCTGCGCCTAAACACAGATGACGCCGACTCAGTCTGCGCTAGCCTGCAGGGTTGAAACCTTGCAAATAGAAATAATAATGATAAACTATATTAATAAACTTATTAAGTGTGGTTAAACAACTAAACAAAATAAAACACACCAATGCATTGTGAATGCAGGACAATAAGAAATCAAGACTATATGAGAGAGCTTATTGTTGGGATAAAGTTTAATTCAGCAGCATAATTGCTCATTTCGAAGCTGTCAGAGAAATGATCATCAAGTCACCTGGGGAACTTGGCGTATGTGTAGAAAAACAAGCTTGTCTGCAAAGTCGACCTCGTTGAACTTTTCACGATCATCAGCCATCACTGGTGAATCAGGTTTCCACACTTCCTTGTTTCCCAACTGAAGTGATTTTGTTACATCAGCCGTAGTTCCACTTAGCAAACGCAAAATGGACGGGAAGTTGATTAGAGACATTCAAAGCTTTCCAGTTCTGTACAATTTGAAAGACTTAGGAGTAAACGACTTAAAAATGATGCTTGTTTTGTTTGAAGGGTCGGTGGTAACCCCTGAAGCTTCAGTTTCCTGTTCTTTTCTGGCGCCTGCTATCTAGCTGTGTTGTCTTAATTAAGTTGTCAGTGTTATGTAATTTTATGAAGGCAATATCAAAGCAGTGAAATATATGATTTGGCAGTTCAAAACTTTGTAGCTTCACAACAAGACCAATCAGAGCCTCCCACATTACTCAAAATATGAAGGAGTACAAAAACTGACTGAATAATCAACATCGTCCCCAGCAGTGTGAAAGATTATATTAAGAAAAACAGCATCCTGTAGCATATCAACAGTAAACTTAGCACAGTGTCTAAATTAAATGCATGAAAGCACATAATCAGATTTGTAGCTTGCAGAAAGGCAGCAAAGATTAATAATCAGCTGACAGACTACCTTGGATTAAGTCACACTTTTTATACATTTTCAACTGCTTTGCATTGTTGGAGAGAAGTGTAATGAAGACCAGAGACTGGACATTCATTCAGACATTATTTGCAATCAGTAGATATAGAAGATGGAGATTTAGTTCTGTGTTTTTGAATTCCTCAGATAAAGATTGGGAAGACATCAGGAAGATGCCAGAGTACCCCACACTTCAGAAAGACTTCAGGAGAACAACGTGAGTAAAGACTTGATGCTGCAATAATCTGACAGATTTATGTACTTTATTCAGACTCTTAATTTTATGTTTTTCCACCTAACAGGTATGCAAACAGCAGCCTAATCAAGTACATGGAGAAGCATAAAGTGAAACCAGACAGTAAAGTTTTCCTGTTGGTAGGTACACACTGCTGCACTTACCACTATAACAACTAACTGTTAATACAGCACACACAAGTCTGGAGAATCAGGAAGTGTGTGAAATGAATCTGACATCTTCCAGGTTTTGCAAAGTTTAGGCTTCACATGAAATTTCTGAGGAAAGTAAGTATGGAAAGTGTTTGCTTATGATGAGAATGAGAATTTTGAAATGTAAAATATGTGTGAACCTTGTAAACAGAGCACAGCAGTGTCTGACAGCTGTGTGTGAATAAGAAATGTGATATCAAAGCTGAGATAAGCTATTTATCTGTAAAGGACAATACTGGTGTCACTCACAGTCAAAGCAAGTTTACTTCTTTCCGTGTCTAGCTTATACTTCCCCAATCCTTTTGCAAAGCATGTTGTATGTATTTAGATATTTTCAGATATTGCAGGTTAATTTTAACTGTGATGGATTATGTAGCTCAGGTTATTTTTCAAGGTGTTTGTCATACTTTACAAAAGTGAATGGCACCAAATGGCCATGATCCTGATCTTCAACTGTGTCCCGACAAACCAGGAATAACTTAGATTCGTTGTAGAATCACCTTATTTGACATTGTGGTGTCGGTTTAACACTTCTCAGCCCACAGGAAGTGACATTTTAAAACTTGAGAGCAAAATAGAAACTGTCTCCTGAACAGCAGCGAGTGAGCCTCTCTGTCTACAGGAAGGAAGAGTCGCCAACATTCGATATTTTCTCTCTCTGTTTCCTTTGCTATCCTTTGATATGAACCGCCTCAGGCTGACAAACATGAGTGTGCACCGTGTTTTTGTCAAGTGAGTCTAAATGGTTCTCATTAGTCGACCCTTACATAACGCTTCTTTAACACATTGCAGAAGGAAGCCTCAGTCAGTTCAAAAACAGATCAAAATGTCAGTAGATTTGTAAAAGCATTACCTCACTCATTTCTTTAACACACTTATGTGGTTAAAATACAATATAATGTTACTGAGGCAATATTGGGGTTTTGAATTGAATATACCCACATTTTTCTCAGATATCTTTTGTGAGCTCAGTGATGCATTTAAAGCAGCTCTGGATTTATCGCTGCTAAACTTCTGTGCAGCCATCGAGCTACAAAAACAATTTCTTGACTGCCTCATAGTATTGTATTTTGCCGATTTATGTCTTCCAGCTCCAGAAACTCCTCACCATGGACCCCACCAAAAGAATCACATCAGAACAGGCCCTGCAAGACCCGTATTTCCTGGAGGACCCACTACCAACCACTGAGTGAGACTCCGTAAACCTTTGCAGGATCCTGTCCAGTGCTCCGTACTGTCACAGTCTGACAGAGTGACCAAGGAGTTAACTGGTTCAGCAAAATAAAAACACACCCACATTGATTAGTCCTTCAACTATGATGCATTTGCTTTTCATGTTTCAGTCTTGCTCCCTGTTTTCTCATGCTGTAGTTTTAGGTGGGAGTGTGTTATGCGTGGCAGAATGGATCCAAAATGGCTTACTGATATAAAAACACCTTAATCTGTTTTCTGTCTGACTGTCTCTAGTGTGTTTGCTGGATGTCAGATCCCCTACCCAAAACGAGAGTTTCTAAATGAAGACGAGCCGGAGGAGAAAACAGAAAAGGTAACTGCTGAAGGGCTGAATTCATGTGCATGAAATCAGTAAAGATTAAAACCTCTGAATCCGATTTGTTCAATATTTTGATCAAGAAAAAAACCCCCACCATGTTCCTTTTACATAGGTCGTGGAAATTCAACATTTTAGTCATGGAAAGTTATGGAAAAGTCAGGGAATTTAACATTTGACACAGTGTGGGAACCCTGACCTGATTTAGCAGCTCACACTGCTGTCAAAAGAGAGGAAGAAAAACACAAGCTGGCCAAACACAAACAGCTGCTCGCAGCCCCTCAGCAGAGCAGCGGACAGACCACCTTCTGAGGTAAAGGTCACCAAGTGTAGCTGGCAGAGCACTGTTTAATCCATCGACCACAGTGGCTCAGATACATCAAAAGTAGGACCTCTAAATCGAGGCTGGTAACCTGCCAGAATTTATTAACACAGGGTTGGCTCCTGGGATGCTTTTCCACCCTGCTATTTGATAACAGTAGTGTAAGGAATGAGAGGGGGCCTGGTGGCACAACTGTTAAACAGCACGCTGCAAACTTTCCGTCTGTTTTTAGGCACACTGCTGTGAACACAATCACTCAAGAACAATACATGATAGAAACTTCAACCACAGGTTCCCTCTGTAGATGATCAGATGATGGAACACCAGGCAAAATTGAAGAATAATGAAGAGAACCTGCACACTGGACTCAAAAGAAAAAAAAACACCACCATAGAGGCTCTCACTTATTTACATGAGGTGCTCAAGTGTAAAAAAAAAAAAAAAAGTGCTCAAAATGAAGAAAATGTTTCCTTTCGTTCTCCATGGGAATACACTCCTGTAACAGAGAGAATAATCGAACCAAAGGCACTTGCAGCCAATCAGAAAACAACATTTATAGATCCTGAGAGCTTTATACTGAGCTTTATTTTTAGGCTATTATTAGGTATATTTTGGAAAGAAAAGCCAAGCCTATAGCTAAGGTAGATATACATTGTCAAACGAAAATAAATACAGCAAATTGTTTAGGATCAATCTTTTTCTTGTTTTCATTATGGATTTATTCAATACTTAATACACACGTGACTGAAGTGTAAAACAAGAGTAGCGGTTGTGGCGGTTGCTTGCCTTCACTGTGGTTGGCTTGTCAGTACAGTGGTATTGCAATATTGCGGTTATTGCGACAGCCCCATTTCACCATCATCAATCTGATGGCTGATGGGCCTGAAACAGCATTTAGACCATCTGAAACTGAAACTCTCCACTGAAACCAGACTGATCAAACTGTGTTAGCTCTTTAAAACAGGCTGACCAGCTCACCTTATCAATGGCAGGGAAAGTCTGGGATGCATTACTGTTTTTGAATGAGGAAATAATTTCCAAGAAAATATTATTGAACAATTAAATGAATTAATAAAATACATTTTCATGTATAGATTTTCTGTTTATATTTATTATGTGGCTGTGGTCAGGGAGGAAGCTTCATCATATCAGCAGTCTATCACACAGCTTGTTGATATCTGATATTTAATTAAAGGCCGATATTGGCTGGATACATCATCAATCTAATATTTCAGTCAAGTTCTAATTTATACCTTTCAATATGCACACTGCCATAGGAGTTCAGGAGCAGTCAATTTCTGGCGTTACCTACACAGGGAATGTCACCACCAGCACCAGTTCAGGCTTTTATACATGAAAAGTAGAACTCTGCACATAGAATGGGTTTACCTCGCTGTGTTTTTGGCTTCATTAAATTCTGTGAAAGTGAAAATGTTCTATGAAAGTGAAACACTGTTTCGAGACCCACTTCAATCAAAAACATTCACACACACACACATTTTTGCTCAGTATATTGTTTGTTGGTCTTTTGATTTGTGTGAATGTGAAGTAACTCAGGTTAAATTACCGTACATCCACTTTTCAGCCATGTAGGGTGAACATTTAACGAAAAATGCAGCAAAAAGCTCTTACAGTAAAACAGAAACACACTTATATCAACAGACTCTTTGACTGGGTTGAATTAATAAGGGCTGAATTTCATCACCCCTAATCTAGGATTAGGGGTGAAAGTTTAGTAAATCTAGGTTTAAAATGATTAAATCTGGGTTTTAAAATAATCTGAACTGCATTGTACCACTTAAATTTTAACTGAGATGGAAAACTCTTCAATCAGGGACATAATCTGTGACTAATTTCCTGAAGTTAATCTGCCATAATGAAGTTTGCATGATTTAACAAAACAAGCTATTTTAGGACAGAACAAAGTAAATTGGCAGTAATAACAAAGTATCCTTACAGATAACAGCTTCAATTATTCAAAACCTCGATTACACTCACCAGTGGTGTTGCATCAAAGTAGTTATTTCTCTAATTTTGTGAAAACTCTCCCAAATTTGATCCATAATTTATATTTAACCGTTAATTTAAAGTAATGGAGCAACAGAAGTAATTAAGTTAATCTGGGTTTACTGATCAGTAAAACTAAGATTAAAATCGAAGATTTAAATTTAACCCTTTATTGTAAAACAAGGTTTAAAGTTTGACTCAACAGGATTAATAGATAAACCTTACTGTAATCCAGGTTTAGTCTTAATATAATAGTGGTGCAGCCCAGGCTTTATGTATTACCAGATTACTGTCTGGTTACAGTTTCAGCTTTTAAACATTGTGCTAAATCTCTTTGGGGTTTCAACTGTCACCTTGCCATAGGCATAGATGTACATGTACTGCAAAGTGAAGCAGAAGGCTGACCTCTTTGTGAACCCTGAACCAGAACATCTCACTTTTGCATCATTTAGGATGTATAGTTGCTATTTGCAGGAAATGGCCCTTTACTGAAGCTGGCAGATGGCCGCTGCATGGCTTTAAGAGGCAGATCTGTGCCGTGTGAGGTGAAGGGGAGAGTGTGCGCTGCGACAGGGATATCGTGTCCACCCTGCTTCTGAGAATCTGCAGCTCCTGCATCACGTTAGCAGCTGCTGTCAAGTAGGCAACACCTGATCTGAGTGTGTGTGTGCTCACACAGTGGCCGCTCTTCAGGAGGGCTTTGAGCTCTCTCTCTCCTTCCGCCTCATTATCCAGGCCGGTGACTGAGAGGCTCTCATTATTTTAGCCAAGCTGTTTTGTGTTTCAAATCGCATGGGAAGCCAGGAGAGCTTTGTTGGTTTTGCATTGCAGATCACTGTAAAACATCACCGAGCAGTTGTTGCAGCCTCTGAACTCCATGATGCTGCTGACCGGTTCACACGGCTGCTTTTTAAAATATTGTGAGGACAAATAAAATGATAACAATAAAACACTGTTCAAAACAAATTTACAAAGTGCTTCTTGTGAAATAAAAGACTGACAGGGTAACCAAGTTTCAGCCATAAAGACACAACAAATGGAATGAACAGCAGAATGGGTAGATAGAATAAAATACCAGACAACGCAGCAAGAATAGTGGAATAAAATCAAAGGAAAATCAATAAACAAACAAAAGCCAAAGATGATAAAAACGCATTATGATGTAAGTAAGTTTAAGGAAGTGATTTAAAAGATACCATCAGTCACCTTCTTTCACCTGGATACAAGATAATGTTGAATTGTAACCTATATAAGGGTTTAGCAGCACAGTTATTTAATAGATTAATACCTCCAGCGACACACACACACACACACACACACACATACACACACACAATATGCCCCACCATATTGTCTAGTTCTAACTAGTTCAGAACAGGTGGCTTTCGATGTAGTTAACAAACAAGTGTTTCTTTCTGTAGCTGTCTCTGCAGCTGTACAGTCATGTCTAATGATCAGCCTGTTCCTGTTTAACGGGAGACAGTCAGGATAGTCAGTTTTTTTTTCTGCTCTAAAGTTTCCCTTTAAGGAATGCCAGAGACTCAGGGTCTCTGGGAGTTCACTGACAGTTTGGCAAATTAAACCATGTTTACAATCTGGGTCTGAGCCAAGATAAATGGTAACAATGTTAAATTTACACTGATGCTCTGTTTTCGCCTTTTACTGGTCTCAGCACTGCCCAGTAGAGCTAAGTGAGCTCATGAAAAACATCTTCATAGAGATAAATAATGAAGAGGTCATCTGTTGTTTTGTATTATTTTATTCTCCTGGCTCTCTGACGTTCAGTGATGGTTTGGTAAATATTTGAATCACGAACTGTTCCGACCTTTTGTGC
>OMKZ01014667.1:0-22216 GCA_900302535.1 Neoniphon sammara
CATTACACCGTTTAAATACCTTCTATTTGTGTCATTAGACATGCTTTCAAATTTCAATGTCTGACTTAGCGCGTCCACTTCTTAATGACATATCATCCTTATTGGTTCATCAACGGTCACGTGACTTCGCTAAACCCATGACTAAACCCGGAAGATAAATTCCTGTTGTGGTTGTGGTTCTTCGGTTTGTGAAAGTGAACTGAAACGAGAAACTGGCGACTGAAATGCTATTAGGTCGACGTTTTGAGGGATAACTCAAGCTCCGCCACTATTGAACCTGACCTACAAGCCAGGAAAAGCTGGTTTCTGGCTCTTGTGTCAAGTGGACTATGAACTGCCACAACTACATCTCCTTGTTCCTCGTTGGTTTGTACTCCTGCGTATATATCCCCTGTGTATTTTCTTGCAGACAAGAGCCAGAAACTCCAGACTGGCGAATGACTTTGAGAACCATTCGTAATGGCGTACACAAAATTGACACGTACCTAAATGCTGCACTGGACTTGTTTGGTGGCGAGGATGGACTATGTCATTATAAATGTAGTGACGGTAAGCTCGTGTTGTTACACAGATAAGTTACATACTTAAAGGGATGTATTGAGCATGGTTCAATCAGTGCTCATGAGCAACAACACTCTTCCAAAACTAACCAGTCCTTTAGCCTTTTGCTGCTTAATTAATCGGTATTATAATGCGAGATTATCTTTATGGATTTAGCTAGTGGATTTTACGTTTAGGAAAAAAGAGCTGTGAGACAGAACACTAAGGACCACAATGGAAATAAGCTCTTGGGCTTTATTGTGTTTATCCTTTTGACAAGTGCCTCCAGGTGAGGCTGCATGTATTATTTATTTATGTAATATATCAGTGTCAATAAATCAATTCAGTCAGCCAATCAAGAAACACTCATATCCCCAGTGAAGTGTCAGACTAAGCTTCAGATGGGTTCTCATCAACATTGTTGGTAACCTCAGAGAACAAGATAACTGACACTAGAACAATGCAGAACATCTTTACCTTTGCTTCTTTCTCGTTCTGAAGGTTACAAGCCAGCACCTCGTCCTGGTTACAAGCCGCCCCCACCCAACGGCTGTGGGTCCCCACTGTTTGGATTTCAGGTAGTTTGGAAGTTGAAGTTTTATGTCTTGGCCGCCCAGAATAGGCTAACAGTAGATTCCTGCCATACACAACTCATTTACAATACACGTATGGCCAACGGTCTATCTGTCTTCAGTTTGACATAGGTATCCCATCCATGACCAAGTGCTGTAACCAACACGACCGTTGCTATGACACCTGTGGCCGCGAGAAGCATGACTGTGATGAGCAGTTCCAAGACTGCCTGGAGACCATCTGCAGGAATGTGCAAAAGACTCTGGGATTGGCTCAAAGTGTCCAAGGTATGAGGCTAGGTGGGGTGGATGGGGTCTCATCCTCTGCCAGCCCCAGGTGACAGTCTGCTGATACCTGTAGTAGAATTGGAAAGGAGCAATTCTTTGTCCTGAATATACAGGGAGGTGAGAGACTGAAAGGAAAACCAACCTGAAGTGTCTTAGTAAGGTGTTGGGCCACCATGAGCTGCCAGAAAGGCTTCAGCGCACCTTAGAATCAATTCTCCATGTTTCTGAACTCTACTGGAGGGATAGACACCATTATTCCAAAAGATATTCCCTCATAAGGTATTTTGATGATGGTGGTGGAGAGCGCTGTCTAACATGTCAGTCCAGAATCTCCCATAGATGTTCAATTCGGTTGAGATCTGGTGATTGCGAAAGCCATAGGGTATGATATACATCATTTTCATACTCATCAAACCATCAATCATGCAATAGGATTTTTTCTTACCGTAAAGTTCAGCCATAACTGGTACATTTAGTGAAATGGTACATATCAATAAACCTGAAATATTTAGTGTTGCTCTGGCTTGCTGTTGAGTTCAGCAGTTTAACTCTGGGAGTATTTCTGTAACAAGGAATACAGTGTTCAGCTCCCTGGAAAAACTGCACAACATATTGCTGAATGCATTAGGTTTTCTTTTTACTTTTTGCTTGCTCTGGGAGATTGTGCTATCTTGGCAGCAAGGCAAAAATCTTGTGTTTGCATGAACACTTTACATTTTAGACATTTAATTGAGGCTCTAATACAGATCCAAGAGTACACTGAGATTAAGGAGCTAAAGAATCAGGACCTTAGTGCCTTTACTGTATATTAATAACCATAGAATGATCATATATGAGAGATTGGCTGAACAAAAAAATAAAAAATAAATTAAAAAGGAGAGAGAAAGGCATGGGTTTTTTGTTTGTTTTATAGCCACTAGAGTAAGAAGCAAGGGAATATGATTCAAATATGATTCAATGGGGAGAAGGTGGCATGGGGTACTTGATGGGAAAAAAAAAAAGATGAATAGTTCTCTGTGAAGTAGGTCATTCCACTGTCTCTTTGAGCCAGGAGGAAGAGGGGTCCAGACCAGGTGAAGCGGTGATTTAACCAGCGAAGGAAACCAAGAGCTAAATGACTGGCAGTACACTTTTTTAACATGTTGTAACAATGTTTGTCCAACAGATGGCATGATAGAGCTCCATTTTCAAACTGTACATTTATGCAGATTCTGTAAGCTGTGGTATCTAAGTAACCTTATCTGATAATTGTTTTACATTGATTGAGCTGAACTGAAAGAAAGAATAAAACAAGCTGACCCAGATTTTCCACAAAAATATATGCATAAATGATGAAAATACCGATACAGTGTGACAGTTTCGTTTATGTAAAATTTACCCTGTATCTATTCCTTAAGAGTGATCAAGACTGATGATTTTTGGCATCAGACCTGTCCTGGTACCTGTCAGTTGAAGACTTGAAAGAGAGAAATATTTAAGATTGACAAAAAGTAGGGTTGCATCAACTATTACAAGTCCCAGTCTGAATGATTAGAATCTCATTTATTAGTTTTAAAATTCCCAGTTTTGGAATACTAGATACATGGGTTGATCCAGTGCCACTGAATTACTGAAAAAAGAGGAAAAAAGGCTTTTGATTCACTTAAATTAATGTGGTGTCATGCATGTGGTTTAAACATGTTTCCCTTGCTGCATGTTTGCTCATGTTCTCTGTCTCTCTCATGGCAGCATGTGAATCAGCGATGACTCTTATGTTCGACGCTGTTATGCACCTGGGTTGTAAGCCCTACCTGGACAGCCAGCGGGAGTCCTGCATGTGTCAATATGAAGTGAAGAGGGAGTTGTGAATCTTTCATGGAAACAAAACTGTGAAGTGGACTAAATGGAAGACACTGCACATCACACTGACAAAATGACTAGTTAACTTTTTTTCAGACTCCTAGCATAGATTCTCTCAGGGACGGAGCATCAGTGGCCTTGCACTGGTCTATGTTGTTGCCTGTGTCCCTTTATTGAAGCACACTGACATGTCTGTAAAATGAATGTGGGATTACCTTAGTTTTTAAAGTGGACAATGAATATCTTCCTGTGCAGTAATTATTTATATTTTTGCTAATATTTGTTCCTTATATGTGTTAGCCCTGTGATGGACTGGCAACTTGTCACGGGTATATTTCCCTGATTTTTACCCAGTGCATGCTGGGATATAGGTTACAGCCCATGTGACCCTGGGTAAAACTAAGTAGGCAAAGGAAATGAATGAATAAATAATGTTTGTTTCTACCATTTCTTATGCATTTCTTGTAATTTATAAGAATGTTCACTGTTTGTTAAAATGTTAATATATAAGTGCATAATACAAATAATTATGCTAATACTACATCTATAACTAATATCAAAGAGAAATTCTATTTATAGAGCACCTTTCAAAAATTAAATGTAAAGAGGTGAAAAAAACAAAGCAATGTCAGAAATATAAAATGGGACAATCATAAAAGGGAAGTCAGAAAGCCTTTAAAATTGGGTTCAAGAAGTCATTTAAAAGGTTGAACCAATTTGGCTAGACTGAGTTCCTCAAGCAGGTTGTTCCAAAGTTCAGGAGCTATTATGGCAATGGCCCAGTCGCCTCTTGTTTTCAGCCTAGACTTCAGAACAGTCAATAGGGAGCTGCCTAAGGACCTCAGGCTCTGATCATATGGGGCTAAAAGCTGTGTGATGTAGCTTGGCATTGCCCCCATAAAAGCTTTAAAAATAATCTGAAATCTTGAAATCATCTGGCATCTAGTGTTATTTGGCTAAAGTAGAAGTTAAATTATCTCTCCATTTTTTCTTTTTAAATTGTGGCAGCAGTCTGAACAGGTTGAAGATGAAATAGAGGTTTAGGATTTAGGTCAACAGAGGGAGTTACAATAGGTGATAGATAAAAAAGAAGGTGAAATCACGATTGAACAATGGCTTGGAGCTGCTTCTCAAAGTCAGAACAGAATGAAAAAGTATGTCAGGGGCTTAAAACAGTGACCAAAGAATTATCATGAAGTTGGCAAAGGTTTTTAGAAATCCCACATTAAATGTCTTGACATGTCTGTTAAGTGAATGTGGGATTACCTTAGGCCATTTTAAGAATGTCAAGGCTACTGATGTCACAGGTAAATACAGGTATGACTCATTGGCAATAACAGTAGAAAGAGCTACTTTGTTTTCTAAATACATTATCTAATATGTGCTGTAGGCAATACTGATATGCATCTGACTGATAGTCTGTGACAAACAAAACTTTTTAAAGTAAATATTGGGAGAAAGTAATTGGGATAACTCTGGATAGAGGTTTAACTCTCTCCTCTCCAATTTCTCCCTATCTATAGGAACTAAATCTTTGACAAATCATATATAACAAGTTAAACCTTCTCATATGAGGTTATGAAATCTTATCAAATTAACCTAATGTATTTGGTGGGGCTTGACATCACAACGGTTTGGCTCCTCTATCGTGGCATGTACACCCCACTTTCTGTCGTGTTGCCTATTTATTGCATGTGTCAAAGCGCTGTGTAACGCGGAAGTCGCCGGGGCTGTCGAGTGTTGACAGACTGACGGAACTGCCAATTGGGTTGTCTTTTTGTCACGCGCAGCCAATTAAATTTCGGGGGAGGGGCAGCTTCTGGCTCAACTGTATTGGCTTGACAAAGCAGTTTCACTACTTCGTTGTGGTTGCCGGAGGAAAACTAGTCCACTCTACAACCATGTCTAAGGCTGGAAAGGGAGGCAGTGGAGGTAACAATTTGACACATCTGTTGTTTATTATGAAAAGTAGCCATATAAATCGTTGCCTAATTACTGACCATGTCGTTTTACTGCCGATAGCCAGAAACTGTAACTTAACTGACTGTCATATCCGATGTAGCATCAGCCTTAGGAAAGCTGTTTACTATTTTCCTTCTATATATTATGGTGTCTTTACCTTGATTTTCAGACTCTTAAGTCAGTCGGCAGATATTAAACACAGTATTTGTTACTTCAGATAACCTTTTTGCATTTGTAGGCCTAATTGCTTTCTTCCATGTTGACAGGAAGTGTTGCTACAGACAGCACGACAACAGACAGAGCAGGTGAGTGCTCCACATTACAGATTAATGTTATCAGAGAGTAAGTCTACATGTATGATCATTTTTAAAAAGATTGAATGAAAAAAGTTTTTTTTTATTACACTAAAGCAGAAGTGAAACATTTGAGACAGCAATAACGAAACCATTCAAGTACACGGTACAGCAATAATTCAGTTAATAATAAACTAAGGAGTCATAAATTGCCTCCTTGTGCACAATCTGTAAACATCCTCCTATCTACTACAGGTCCTCTGACAAAGGACTGCACCACGAAGAAACAAACGTATAATTCTGCTACATTTTCCCTCATCCCTTTCCCGTCATCATTCCTGCTGCTTTTTCACAAGAAAGGCTTATCTAACTATCTTTAGGGCGTGCCACTGAACTATCACTTTTGACCTCAGTTCTTTTAGCAGCCTTTGCCATCTTTCTCCACCTGTCATCCAGCTATTGAGGACTCTATGCTTATGGAACAATAGCTGCTTGACCCCATACCAGTGTGGGAGCAATTCATGCACCTGTAGTTACGCCGCTTAACAATGGCCTAAAAAGCTCAATCCCATGTGTATTTCTGCCTTTTTTAACTGGATGTGCTGAGTGTTGAGATATATATGAAGCTAAAAACCTATAAAGCAGTACTAATGGATACAAAAAACACTGAATATTCTTTCATGCCATTCTGTTTATATAGATTGTCATTTTGACATTGTATTGTGTGGTATTCTGTAGAACGTGGTGAGAACCTAACAGAGACCGATGCGTTGTGCAGAAGGTAAGCACCTACTTATTGATAATCATCAGGCAAGACCAGAAATGCACCATGCCATATCTATCACATTGAAATGAAGCTGTTATGCAGTGTTTGTGTAGTCATTAATCGGAAATGCATGTTTCCCTTTGTTTCCATACTCTGCTAATTGTTTTCTGTGTTTGTTATGGTTTCTTTTTGAAGTAGCATTTTCTCCCTGGATCCTGCAGAGGAGTACAAGATGGACAACAAGCGGCGAGGCCTAGCACTCATCTTTAACCAGGAGTACTTCTTCTGGCGTCTGGGGATGACCCATAGGCATGGAACCAACGCAGACCGCTGGAACTTAGAGAGAAAGTATGATCTCCATCTGAGTCACCATTTATTACCAAGCTATTGTAGAAAAAAATGGTTAGGGTTAGGGCTAACCCTAACCCTAAAGAAGAGTAAGGAGTTAACACATATGTCATAGCTGTATGTTTAAGATGTTGTCTAGACTGGTTCTGCCATTGTGAATCCCTCATGTTTAAGTTTTGCCTATACTTTGCTTGAAACATTTTACTTATTTTTACCTTGGTCTTAGATTTCAGGATTTAAACTTTGAGGTGAAAGCTTACGATAACCTCAAACAGGACGAAATCTTAAAGAAAATTAGTGAAGGTAAGCAGAAATTGTCTCTGATAATCACCTGAAACACTCAAATTACTGTGAATACATTCAGGACTCAGTACTTAAGCAAATACTCCTCGTCCTTTCACCCAGCTTTGCAAACTTGAATTTTTATGTGAATTCTGGTGTGCTTGCTCAGACACTTTTTCTTAACTATTAACTATTACAGATTCAGAATATGACCTGTTGTAGTACAGTCCAGTTTAAGTTATTTAGCAGTGAGTAACTTTAAGGAAATATTTAATATCCCACCAGCTGCGGAGGCCAACCACGCAGATGCAGACTGCTTTGTGTGTGTCTTCCTGAGCCACGGTGAGAATGATTATGTTTATGCCCATGATGGCAAGATCAAGATCCAGGATGTCACTGCCCTGTTCAAAGGAGACAGGTGCAGAAGCCTTGTAGGGAAGCCCAAGATCTTCATTTTACAGGTATACAATATATTACTACAGCCTGAGTAATTTGATGGTGTTTTGGTAGTTAAATCATAGTTAATATGGAGTGTGCCTCTCCAGGCGTGTCGTGGAGACAAACACGATGAACCGGTGACCGCCATGGATGTGGTGGACAGTGAGGTGCAAACCAACGAGGTGGTGGTGGACGCTGGGGTTGTCCACACCCTCCCTGCCGGGGCTGACTTCATCATGTGCTACTCAGTAGCTGAAGGTGAGCCTGGCTACACTGAAACAGCGATTTGTATTTCTGTATGTATTTGTCCTGGTAGGGATGTCACAAGAATCGATACTTAGGTACCAAATAAACAGCAAAATTTTGAAAATGATACTAATACTTGTGTTTTAGTATTGGTAGTATAGATGCAGCTTGATACCTCCTTCTAACTCAATGTTTTTACTATAATGTAAACAGAATACTGGCGCTGACAGATCAGTAGTTTTGTGTTTATCGTGGGCAATAACGAAAGCGTTTCAGCTAAAAGCCATCAATCCATCATCCATCAGCCTTCTGTTTATTGCCCATAATAAACAGAAGACTATTGATCTGTCAGTGCCGATATTCTGTTTGTTTGATCCTTGCCACAGCCGTGCACTCAATACCGTGTTCAACATTTGGACCTGTGTGTGCTTCTACTTTTTATCTTATCTTTACTATAATGTAGTCATAGCCTGTATGCTTTAACTACTTGAAACACTTTATATTGCAGTCATGTTTACATGACTCTAAATCAAAATGAGTGCACATGATCATACCGTTGCATTTATTGTTACAGCAGGACATTTCATGCAGTTCCTCCAATTAGAAATTAGTATTTTATTGGTCTGCTTTGTTTCCAAATTGAAACCTATAGGCCAAAGCTGCACTTAAAACTCAGTGTTCTTATTCGAATGTAGCCTCTATGTTTAAATACCTGAAACATGTATGCACAGTTTATAAGTAAAGGAGTGTGTGTGTTGCTGAATGGGATTTCTGTTTTTGCCGAGATATCAAGAATTGTAGAATTTCACTCGTACTGGTATTGACTACTAAAATGATTGTGACATCCCTTTGTTCTGGTGCATTGCAGCAGGATAGGCAGTAAGACCTAGTTTTGCTCAGTGATGTTTTGAAGATGTATTCAGGTACCAATATTCTACATTGATACTGCACTCAGATGAGCTTAAATGATTTAGGCAAAACACATTTTATGATAAATTAAATGAAATGTTTATTTTTTTATGCTGTTGTTTTGGTTAAGGTTACCGTTTTCACAGTTCATTCGACCTCAACGTTGATTGTCAAGTCCTGTCCTCTGTGTGTTTATCCAGGTTACTATTCCCACCGGGAGACCATCAACGGCTCCTGGTATATCCAGGATCTGTGTGAAATGCTCAGTAGGTATGGGGATTCCCTGGAATTCACAGAGTTACTTACGCTGGTCAACAGGAAGGTGTCCCTGAGGAGCGTTGGGAATAGTAATGACCGAAATGCCATTGGGAAGAAGCAAGTACCCTGCTTTGCCTCAATGCTTACCAAAAAACTCTACTTCCGACCAAAAAAGTAGTTTCAGTCCTTGTCAATTCAATAAGCCCTTCTTTATATTTGTGTTGACTAAAGGGGTCCAATGACTACATATCCTCATTTTAAGATTTCAAAAATGTCCTTACTGTTTTTGTCCAGTTCTCAATTGTATGTTGCTCATCAACAGCATATTACTCACATATGCATTACATACTCAGCTATCAAATTGGCTGCCATACCATTTTAATTAAATATCAGTGCAGACAATTACAGCAATATACATTTTGCACTTTTCTATGATAATTGTTTTTAAAGGATTAATATTGACCACATTTTTCAAAGCCTTAGTCAGTCTCTTAAGAATTTTACTTCCTTGTCAAACCTGTTTATCTAAGATAATGTGGTACCACAGAAATGTTGCCTTACTCTGCAGGGCTGGTGACAAAAGCATGACAACCAGGTAATTTTTCAATTGTTTTTTTTTTTCTTTGTAATACACCTTTCTTACATCCTACCAGTGCCTAATAATCTCAAGGGAGAATGTCACCTCTTTATAAGCTAAATAGCATCAATGAGCAAATTAGATCTCACAATGGACTATCAAGACAGCATACAAGTACGCTGTTTGTCTTCAGGCTGGCTCCATCTAAAAGGGAATTCATGTTTGTGTTTTGTTCTCTGTGATGTAACGATTTGCAGTACAAAATGTAACAATGCGTATTTGCACCCTAACCAGGTACAAACAACTCGAGTATGGAAATTACCTCAGGGAGGAGGGGTGTCTCTTTCAAAACATGTAAGGCTGATCACTGCTAGCTGTGTCACATGATCCTTGACTCAGGAAAAGCAAAATGACCAGCATACACGGTATACTATGTCTTTGTGCTTATACTGTTGTGCCTTTGTTAAATAAAGCCTGTGCAACATTTTAGTTACTGTTTTACTATCTGTTGAGTAGCTTGTTTTCTAAAAGCTTCCTCCTCTTTATGGCACAAAGATGTTTGTGATGTTTATAATCCAAGTGTGCTTTGAATTTTCATACAATTTTCCATCCTATATCTAAAGCAACTCAGGATTCATACTGTCAATCTACCAACAGCGGGTATAGTCATTGTGACTCCTTTGAGATTTCTATAAATTTGTAACAATACCAAAGAAATGGCAACATAAGGTACTACACATTTTCTGTTTGTAAACTGCAAATCAATAAGTTCTATTGCTGAGGTGCAGTGTCACAAAATGGGACCAATATGTCAGCAATGCTGACAAAAATAAAGCTCTTCTGAAAGTGTTGATCTGTGTTCACCGACAGAGGCATCAGTATTGAGCATTGAACACTATTGAGAGGTTGGGTTTGCACTACTAATGAGCTGTCATAACTATTTGGCATTTTGTATTTTGTATTCAAAAAAACTGAAAAGTGCTGGATGAGAAATGCTTGGGCTTGAACTATTATGGCAATGATTTACTGATCACTGAAATATTCTGGCCTGATGTGCAATAAACCGTTGAGCAAGGTTCCTCTTTCTTTGTTTACACCTTACAACAGAAAATGGTTTGCTAATACTTGTGACTAACACCCAGAATGGCAGCTGCTTGCAATTCTAACAAGATGCGAGACAAAGGATTCAGCCAGTATTCAGGAAATGCTTTGAAGTATTTATTTCAATATTTCTCAGTATGTGTACTTTTCTAAAGGTTACAATTAGCATCATTATCAAGACTGTAAACAAGACAAAATGATATGGATTCCTAATAAAAGGCACCATTATCAAAATAAAGTGAAAGAAATGGTAAGGAAGTGTTTTTGCTCTGGTCTGGTGTGTGCATGGGAGTCAGTGCTCTTCGTAGCTTGACTTTGATCATGGATTTGGCTGGATCTGTTCGAGTGGCAGCTGAAGCTGAGTGGGATTCCTCAGGCGTCTCAGGTCCTCCTCCACCTGACACACACAATTAAAAACACTACTAAGGGACATGACAACTCATTGAGATTTCCAACAGTAAAACACACAGTATATTATACATTGCTGGAGCCTCTTAAGAAAAAAAAATGAATGAAGGTGTCATTTATATAATACCTCTGATTATAACTTTTATCATATATCATCAATTATTTACTTTATACCCATCATTGTTTAAAAATCAAAAGCATGATACAATTATTTCCATGCATCATCAGAACAGAATGCTGGATAGACATCACAGGAATCTGGAGAGTTGTATATTAATTTGTGCAATCACACACTGTAGCATTGTTTGTAGCATACTGTTAAACAGTAGCATGTTGACTGCACAGTCACTCAGTGGTTAATACTGTTAATTCACTGTGAGAATTGCCCTTTTCTTTCTGTGTAGAGTTTGCATGTTTTGATCATGTGGGTATCCTCCAACAGTCCCACGACATGCAAGTCGGATTAATAGGAGACTCTAACTTGTCAGAAGATATGAATGTGAGTGTAAACCCCTTGGGACTAATGATCATTGATGGGTTAGGGGCCAGCTAATTGGGGACTGAATAATTAAGTAGATAAACCAAGAGATAAACACACCTGAGCCAGTTCTTCCTTCAGCTCGTTGTATTTTTCCACACTGAAACGTGTCTTCTTGGCTCCCTTATAAAAGTAATGCAGGAACTGTCTGTCTTTTGCATCTGTGTATACATAATCCTAAGAGAAAGAAAACACTTTGATTACTACGAAGTTGGGAAGAAAAAAGTAAACACACGTACATGATTCTGTGCAACTGTACTCCAGGTTTTACTAATGCGCTCCAAAATCTGAGCCGAGCGTGTGTCCCTCAGTCTCACCTGCTTGGTGAGGATGTAATAGGCGAAGGCACCCATGCTGGTTGCATAAGTGATGAAGTAGGTGACAGGCTCCATGACATCCCAAGAGTACACCCACCAGGTGAGCCATGCCAGAGCGCCGCCCTGCACAGACAGCAGGCCCATGCCGGCCCAGATCACCCTGGACGTCTGGAACTCGGCCTTACGGGACAGCTGGGCCCTTGCCTGATGGTCAGTGACACAAGGAGGGGTGGGTTAGTGGTGGAGTAACAAGAACCCTCCAGTAAAACTAACTTGTGGATTAAGTGTCATTCAAAACAGTACTAGAGGGTCAGCGGGAAGTAGAGAGAGCGGATATGCAGTGATATGTGCGCTACCTTCTCCAGAGGTGAGAGCTCCTGTTTGAGGCTGTCCAGTTTCTCCAGCAGATGCCTCTCCTTCAGCAGGTGGTGGTCAGGCAGGTGGAGTGCGGTGTGAAGCAGATGCACAACATGCTTCATGTCCTCCAGCTCCATGGCGTGCTCATTTGACACACATGCTACAGTGCAGCAGGACATGTTGTGAGGAAAAGCCCACACCACCATGCCCACAGAGATTATTAGCAACTGAAAAGCTAACAAACAATTATCCAGGTGATTGGAGAGTATTTGTACCTTTTTCAGGACAGTGGACAGTGTATACAGCATCGTTGATGATGAGCTGGAAGTCCTTGTCCAGCAGAGAGTCTAACAGCGTGGTGTTGGCAACTCGCTCTCCATCTGTCAGAAGAGAAAACAAGTCCAAGTCAGCATCAATGAAACGATGGAGTCTCATCTTTATTGCCCTGTAAGGGAAATCTGGTTTGCTGAAAGTTTACAATAAAAACACAATAGAACAACAGAATGGGAAAAAAATCAATGATACTTTAAAAGGCATAAAAGCATAAAAAACATCATACATAACAAATCAGCACAACATAAGCCTTTCAGAGAAACATTAGCTGATAACACCAGACAGGGAGTCAGTCATTTGATATGGTACAAGTAAAGCTGCTCATCTACTCATCATGCAAAATACACATTTCTTAAACAGAAATGACAAACAATATACTTTTGTATGCAAATTAAAGTCTTCGGCAGAATATTCTTGAACTGTTATATATAACCAATCTGTGCTGCTGAATGTGTTCCAGCAGTTATTTTGTGATGAAGGTGATTTTTCTACTTTTCCCAGAATGTCTTTCAACCTGAGAGAACATGCCTGAACTTGTTGCATCCAGCTGTGTTTTGGTGAAGTGAGCAATAATGATAGCAACTGTGACAGCAAGAGAGGGAGAGTTTCCAGTTGAGAAAGCACCTTTTTACTCAAAACAAGACATATCTTGTGGCTGCATTGCAGCCAGGACAATTGCGGCTCCTGTCAGTTGAGAAATTGGCACCTCTTCCTCCCCTATGATCAGTTTGATAGCTGAACATCGGTGCAAAACAGAGGGTCACAAGATAATTCTGGAGGGGTCTGAAGATGATTTATGCTACAGGAACTTTACATTCTCCTCTGCTAATTAAACAAATGAAACAGCCTGGAAAGGGAAATAGTTTCTTTGGTTGATTTGTTCACCACACCACGCCTGTGACAGGGGTTGCAAGTAGGCACTGCTTTGTTTGAACCCTCTACTGCATATCAAGTCTCTTTGACTCTTCCACCCCCACTGAAAAAAGGGCAGGATCGGATACATTTGAATATTTAACACCTTTAAATAAAGATAAAATGATGGAAAAAATATATGCATAAAAAGCATAATTGATTGATAAAAAAGATGTATATTTTTATATATAACTGTGACTTTTCATCCACAATGTTGTGCAGTTAGCATTCTTTTGAGAGCAGCATATGCAATAGAACATACTGTAATATGATTCAGCAACTAACAAATCCATCAAAATGACATAACATAAAAAATCTCAGAATTTAGAGCTATTATAACCATAATAAAACAACTGCTGTTTCATTTAAATTTCCATGTTTTTCATTTCAATAGTTTAGTTCCTTGTTGCTTTGTGTAATAGTTCCATGTTCATTCATTGTATCACTTCATCATTTTTGGTCAACTTTCCCTTTTCATGAGCCTTGTTCTTCATTTTTTTTAGATTTCTCATTCTGTGTGGAACCTCAGCAAGGAACTAAAGATATATTAGGAAAAAAGTGCAATAAAAAACATTTAGAAATAGTTTAGAAATAAGCCCTTGATGTCAAACCGCTCCCTAAGCGGATGACCAAGACAGTCAAGAACAACAGTTAGTTTTACCTACTCCAAAATTCCTTTTCAGTGCTGAAACAACCTGCCAAACCAAGCGACACTACCAAAGATTCACTTAATTATAATGTGCATGTGTGTCCTACCCATGGAGAGCACAGAGGCAGTGACTCCGGGGTCTTCTCTCTGCAGGTCAGCGATCAGGTCTCCTACACTCATCAACATGGGCCGCAGGAAGAAGAGACAGTTCTCACTCCTGGAGGGCAACGGGACCTCCAGCACCAGACGACCATACCTGTACTGCAAAGAGACATCTGCAACACAGCCATGGGAAAACTTTCAGAGGGCTGCATTTGAGGTTTAGCTCATAAGCACATGTGAAGTTAAGTTCACATGGTAAATGCAGTTTTTAAACAAATATGGACACTCTTGTATAGCATTGCAGTTTTATTGTCATGTGGCGGTAATAACAGATATTACCACTGGGGGGAGGGAGTGTGCTGTAGAAAAGAGCTTGATGGTGTGCCAGCAGGGGCCGCCTCTGTTGAACCTGAATAGGGAGGAAGAGAGATCAGGAATTAGTTAACTTATTAGCTCACTCAGGTTTTTCATTCATGCTTACAAGTATATCCCTCCCGTGGTAAACTATCATGCTTGCAGAGCGTAGAGGGTAAACAGTGCCAGGGAATCCTAATGGATAAAGGGTCAGTCAGCAAGTTGCAGCACTTCACTTTTTTGGGCTTTAACTCTGTGCTTTCAGTGCCTGGACTCTCACATGAATGTCTATAGCTACAGCCTCATGATGAAATGCAACATAAAGATAAGGATGCATTTCACTGCCATGCAAAACAGGATGTAGTAATCTCAACAGCTCAACACCTGCAGTAACAATTCTGCCGATTAAACTTCCTCTTTTTGCTGATGCATGACTTTCTGTAAAAAATAATAATAATAATAATTAGGTTACAGTATTAATGTGTGGTGAAATGCTGCTTTGGTTCAAGAAGTACTAGCACTCAGCAAGAATTCAAGTCTCAGCCCGAAATTATTATAATGATGATGGTGAATGCAACCACAGGGAGCACCTCATCACTTGAGACGACTGGACTACTTCTCTGTCCCAAATTCAATACTCTTTGGGCTTTGTCCCTTCAGATAAGATGAAAAATCTATTTCCACTCAGCATCTAAATCCATTGAGTAAGTGCGATAAGACAGCCGTTTCACCATGATGCTGTAGTCACAAAGGATTTTACTTCAAAACCCAATAAAACCCGACAAAGACAGGGGTCAAGGGCTGTCAGCTTTACATATCGGTGTGAGTGACAACTTCAGTGGCTATGACTCTACTGCTGAATGTGGATAATTTAATTTTCAGTTGAATGCACTGGACATCAATACTGTGCGGGTCTGTACCTGACTGCCAGGAGAGACAAGGGTGAGACTGTGTTAAATCCACATGACAAAGTTGGGTTATGCATCCAGGAATTATTTGCATAATTCCAGGAAATCTAAACTGAATGTGAACTCCTGTGCTTGTTGACCAAACCATAATATGAACGCACTATGTAATAATCACAGACAGTCAGATAAATAGATACGTAGATAATTTAGAATATTAAATCCTCTCCAGTAAAAGGTGAAAGACCCATCTGATTACAACTGTTCTATTTATGCCCCCTGAAAGTCTAGACACTTTCTGCATGCTTGGAGTATGAACATCTTTGCCCTTTTAAATCGCAACCTTTGGTGCCAACATTTGATTCATGCAACTGTTCAAAAATGGATGCCTTTCTTTCTCTCTTTCTTACTCAGCAGAAAATCAGTGGAGTCTCATGTGAATACATCTTTGTCATACTGACATCCAGGGATGTGACAGCCACTCCCGCATGCCCCTTTGTTCTCCGACTGGGAACTCGTCCAATCAATATCACATTAAAGAGGAATAAGGGAACCGTCTATTGCCATTGGCTAAGAGGGCAGAAAAGGCATAAGTCACAGTGGCAGAGCAGAGGCCAGATCTGCAGTTCTTACACACCACTGGTCATGAGCAGGCAGATAACATTCACATGTAGCAGTAACTTGCTGTCCTGATGATGAGTAGAGGCATATCACTGAACCGTAGTTTTAATCAAAATTATTCATTATGATGAGGGGCAGACTGACCAGATGGAGTGGCAGAAGTTACAGTGGACCCGTGGGCCTGCGATGAGCCAAGCAACACTCAAATGATAAATAAAATGTCTGTATGGAAGTGAAGTACACTGGCAGGACAGATACATAGAGAGTAGAGAGTAGAGAGAGAGAGAGAGAGAGTGCATGCGTGCGTGCATGCATCAACTTTACTTTGGCAATTTCTGTATTTCTGGCTGATTAAACTTGGAAAAGCAGCAGGCCAAAAATGCAAAAATGGGGCTGAAAACATCTCTGAAAAAAAGATGTTTTTTGAGGCAGATATGACAAAATTCCAGAAATGTTTTCATTTATTTGTCAACAAGTGTCAGTTCTGTTAACATCAACTTTTGGCTGCATAATGTTTCCACTTATTTACTATTCTGCTATGCTGGTGCTTTCAAGCGTTGTAGGAAATGTCATAATTCCATAATTCCATGGGTGCAAGGTCCTGGTGTTTTGAACGCATGAACGATACAAACAAGGGGGTAAATATGACAGTGAAAGTCAGGATATTGTTAGATCCCCAAATGACCAAGATATGACATTTATGCCAGTCCACCTTGATAACATCAGTACCCAGAAGATAGGGAAGCTGGCGTTATTGTAACTACATAAAAAGACTATTTTTGGCTGGAGAGTCCTTAAAATCTTAGGCTATAGCAGGGCTTGACAATGAAACAGCAATCCCAGTGAGACAAATCTCCGAGCTGTTCAGCTTGTGTGAGATCTCCAACTGTTATCATACAGCTCTGAAAAATGTCACTCTGCCTCACTGTAGTCTCATGCATCAGTGCAACTGCTCTCCGTGGACAGCACAGATTTAGAAAAACTGTAGGAATTAGCCTTCTCTCTCTATGGGATGTGAGACAACTTTCTGTACAGTAGAGCATGTCATCCCTGTGGACACATCACACGAGAACAGCAACACACATCAAAAGCTTTACAGGGAAGTTTACTTGACATAATGATAAACAATGGGTATGAATTCCCTGTGTTTTGAAAAAGCAGTGAAATGAAACGCACAATCCCATGCTTGTGGATGTGCCATCTCTGAAACACAAAATTGTCAATTTTTCTGGAGACTGTAAGGAGTTCACCCCAGACAAACAGCCTGGGAGACGGCTTTATACACCGCTCCACTGCTTGATTAAAAAGGTACTGTCAACACTTCTGCAGAATGGGTGAGTGGGAGGAAAAAAGCCTTTACCTCATCACTCTCATTAGCAAATGCTTCGTGTCATAAGTAGTCTTACATTTGTGCTCAGCACACTGGCACACTGCTATGTGAAAAGTGCACAATCAGATGCAGGGCATCTACTGCAAGATCCACACAATTTGTCTCTTTATTGAAGACACACCAGGATAGTATGTACACGTGTGTATGTGTGTGTGTACGCGTTAGATCACTGGCCAGTTAATTCAACACCTGACCGATTTGCAGCAATTTATATGCTGTGCATGCACGCACCATGCCCATCATACATCAGTGGAATGTGGTTACTGTGGCACGTAATGCACCTCAAGGGCATTATGGGAATGAATAATACAGTGCATTTTCCAAAGGTAGATTCCTCGCCCTGTAAGATCACTGCCTATAGGATAATGTAAATCAGTCTAAGTTTAAAGTGCACGAGTGCACTTGGAGAGCAAAAGAACAAGAATCAAGTAAAGAGAATCTATCCATTCATTTTCCATACCTGTTGGCTGGAGCCTTTCCCAGCATGCATTGTGCAGAGGGCAGGTCACCAGTCCACCACAGGCTAACACACAAACAATCACACTCACATTCACACCCATGGTCAATTTATGATCAGTCATCAGTCCACCTGAAATGAATGTCTTTGGACTGTGGGAGGAAATCGCAGCACACAGAGGAAACCCACCCAAACACAGGAAGAACATGGAAACGCCACAAAGAAAGGACTAGGGCAGAAATTCAAACCCAGGACCTTGTTGATGTGAGGCAATACTGCACACCACTGAGCCACAATTTTGCTAAATGTTCATAATACCTAAGATTAAACCCAATCCATACACAAATGTAAGGGTGATGGATTTATGGGAAGGATGATCTGGAGAGTTGAGTTTTGAATTTGAAACCGGAAACTGGGCCTCTGAATTGGGAGTGGCACAGAGCAACAGTAAATCTACACATGCTCACACATCCAATCTCACAAAACAGGGCTAATACTGTGCATACACACTCAGAGAGCCAGTGGATACACTTACACACTCTACCAGCACTGACAAACACACAAAGGGTTTTTCATAGATGGACACAAGCAACTAATTAAGACTTATAACAGGCTACATGCTACCAAGGCTACCAAGACTATGGAGCCTGGCACAGAAAAACAAAGCCACAGCCAGCGGACTTCTATCCATGTTTGAAAATCAGAAACATTCAAAACATGCCACAGACTGTCTCATGTCACAGGGAGCCTGCAGGTATGTTCTGCATCTCTTTGCTTATGAAATCAAAATACACAAATTGCTCTCCCTACCCTCCAAATTAACTCCCTTCCTCACACAACCCATCAATATTCACACAGCACTGTCCTTCCATAGATAGACATATTTTTACAGGTCAACTTTGAGCTGCAGGGAGCAGCACACATCTGCTCTTCGTCACCAAACACTTATTTTGAAACATTCTTCCGGAGGACACATGTGACCTTGAGCTGCAATTTCCTTATTTCTGCCATGCCGTGCATTTAAGCAACAAGCAGAGTCAGAGAGGAGAAACAACAAAGGGTAGGGAGTGAAAACTGAGTGATATGGTGACAAACTGCCTTTTCCCTCCTCAGTAATAAAGCAGGGCAGGGCTTCCTGCTCAGGCAATGATCAGGGTTATCAGGGTGACAGGCAGCCTCATTCTCCCTGCAGTCTTCCAGCAGGTCGCTCCATTATGGATCCTGTCACAACTGAGCTATGGCCTGATGCACCCCATCTGAACATCCTAAGGTAAGCGCTCCCACCCTCATCAAGGGGTTTGAGTCCTCTGAGCAAAGTGAGTCTCTGTCAGCAACATTTCTCTGCACACAGATGTCATCAAATATCCTGCCTCCACATACACACATTTCTGATCGTAGCTGGATGAGTTATCTCGCTGGCCTCACTCAAGGCAGAGGGAAAGGGAAACGTGTCTATGTGCGATAAATGGTCTAAGGGCCGGGGTGAAAAACGAGCGGTGCCAAGAATAGAGACCAAATTGCTGCCTGCTGCCAGCGTGACTAACGTCGGCCACCACTCTACCATGGAAAAGATTTGCATGGAAGCATTCATCTTCTGTTATCCAGTTAATGTTCCAGTAGGGTAAGGACAAAGGGAAGATAGAGAGGGATGAGGATGACTGCAGGAAGAAGGTGTGACAGTGGTAGAGAGGCAACGCGGTGTAAAGCAGGCATAAAGGATGGAAGTAAGAAATGAGACAACAGTCTTTGGAAGGCAAGTTGGCCTTAAGTCAAGCAGGTCTGACAAGTTCCTGACAGCTTTCCAAATTGTTACTCTGAATACCATGGGGAGGGGGGGTATTCTCTGTTTCAAAGCACTGCTCATCTGTGTCTTACACAAGCTCACTGCAGTCAGTATGGGTGGTGCAGGGTGACAAGAGAAGACAAGGCCCATATTTTTACTGGAAAGCTTGTGAGAGTGGGAGTTGTGTTCCTAGATCGCTGCTCTGTGGACGGATTACCATATGACTCAAATCAGCAAACAGTTTGCATATTTACTCAGCAGCCTAGCACACCAGCTATAACAAAGACATGTAAGAACAAGGCAAAGAGGGACACCGTTCGAAATGTATGTCACTCCTAGAGGAGTGGGGCAAGTGTTGGCAAGATGTGCCAACACTGGCTATCATATTTGTCAGAATAGGAGCTACATTCTCAAGGTAATTTTAGCTCATTTTAGATCAAGGTTAACCAGGGGAATGAATTGGTTACATTCAGGATAAGATTTAGACAATGGCTTAAGTAAATAAAAGTAATTCAATGGTTAGGTTAAATTTAGTGAACAACTTGCTATGGTCAGGGCTTGCTGTTAGGCCCATTTTTCACTCAACATTAGGATCAGACTTGGTACTTTTTGGTTGCATGTGAATGCTTGTGTCTTCCACCTCCCTCTAACAGTGCCTTAGAACTTCAAAAAGTCACTGGTATATAACAAACAAATCAAATTTGTTTGTTTTTCAGTATACTGTGAGTGTTTGTCCTATGGGCATAGTTATACATCTGCAAATATTTTAACAGTGCAATGAAATAAATCATCCAAACAGGTTTGTCATCACATCACCTTATTTCAGGGGGGGTTATGATAATAGCACTGGACACAGGTATGGTAAGGTGAGACACAGCATTATTTGGTTAATGCATTTTATCGAACCACACTGGTAATATCTGCATTTTTAATGTCTGTGAATGTATATCTGTTCTGTGGATGAATAATGTATCGGCTCAAACTGATTGCACAAAGTTTTAAATCCCATGCCAGATATATAAATATCTCAAGGTGAGTGGTGATGCATAACAAACACATTTAACTTTCAAAACATGGTTTCCCAAATGTTAGATAATTGTTTATTGCTGTCATTTGCTGCCATGCACCGTGGAGCAGCATTGCTCCATGGTGCATACATCATCTGAATGAAATATAAGTCTGAGAGAGCTCCTAAGGGTAATGTCCACCTGCTCCTTCTTGGAGTTCAGTCCCATTCTATTTCTGTAGTAAAAAAACGCTGAAGACTATGCCTGGCCTCTCTTGTCAGTCAGCGACAGACAGGCGTTGTGTAATAAAACCTCTTCCACATTACAGTATAATGACAGTCCAGAGACAGCAACTGCAACCAGCTGTCAGAACCAAACCTTTAGCCTGTCTGAGAAAAGGGGCTTAACACACCAATTATCTATGGAGCGGGAATGGCTGTTAACAATAGCTGATGATTAAACAAAACAATCACTGCCACAACACCTGCAGGGTTATCAATTAGTCGAAAATGTGTTTAGCCTTGTACAATGCAAAAAAATGTACTTAACCTTCCTGAAACCCGGGGAACTACAGTACTATAAAACTCAGATAATGTTCTCTTGCGGTTCGATCTCCCTACATTGTCACATCCCATTTATAAAATTGTAAAATGAGCCATTTCCCACTAAGAGTCCACAGGAGATAAAGCACTGTGACTCCAGCTATCAAATTGGCACTGCCTTCAGCAAAGGATCACCGCTGGGAAAAACCATCAAGCCAGGCACTTTCACCACAAATTCTGCTCTCATACCGGAGAGCCATCACGCCGCCAAACGATTTATTTCTTATCTACAGTCACTGGCCGTTGTAAAGCTGTGCCAAACAATCAGAGTAACATAATGAAGCCTGGAATACCAAGCAAGGCATGATTGCCAGGAGGAAGCTGACAGACCCGCTGTACACTCAAGGTGAATCAGTGATGCAGAGTTTGTTCTGCAGCTGCCCACTCATTCATTGCCTGTTTGCAAGAAATTTGCCATTAAGCGAACAGTGACCCAATGGCACACCATGCTGGGAGAGAATATAAAAACAAAAAGGCTGTGTGGTGACCAGAGAACGAGCAGTGTTTCTCTAATACTAGGGCATAAATCAATGAACAAAGACAGATGGTTTTGTTTTGTTTTAGTTGTATATTTTATCCATCGTGTTTCTAGTGGGTACTTGAGTGGGGTGAAATGAGAGCTGTTGATGCCTTAAATAAAGCAAAACAAATGTGTAATATTACAGAGAAGCCTTAATGGGCTTGGAAAACAGAATAAAATAGGCCAGGATAAGGTATGCATTGCAACATTTCCTGTTGCAATATTTTTATTTGGGATATTTTTGGGATATTTTAGCCTGTATCTTTGCAGATCTTGTCAGCTAATCATGATCAGTATGAAGAGACTGACAGTAATCCAGCAAGGTTTTCACCAGCTTTATGCAAATGCTAAACAAAAAGTTGCACAGGCATACTGGAGGAACAGTGGAGACAGACAACAGACATTTTACATTTTTCACTGTGAACTGCTGACTCTGTGTGTGTGTGTGTGTGTGTGTGTGTGTGTGTGTGTGTGTGTGTGTGTGTGTGAGTGAGTGAGTGAGTGAGTGAGTGAGTGAGAGAGAGAGAGAGAGTGTGTGTTTG
>OMKZ01014669.1:0-11879 GCA_900302535.1 Neoniphon sammara
CAGGGGGCACTGTAGCAATTAACTGGAAACTTTGAACAGATCTTCTGAGGTGTTTGAGGAACTACCATGAACTGTGGTACACAAATGTATCTCATCACAGGAAGCAAGCTTCTCATTAGAGGCTCCTTCAGCTTTTGTCTCCTTCATACAAAAATGGAACTGCTAATCGTCGGGTGCAATGCCTACTGTCTACTGTTTTATTTACTGTAAAAAATATATATATATAAAAATAAATAAAAACTCACACCTCAAACCAAACTCAAACCAAAAAACTTAAGTCACAGTCTATCATATTCAGACCAGGTAAGCTAACATGCTGTTGAAACTCTGCAGTTAGAATAGTTCAACTGGAATAGAGCTGTGTTTTACTTGCAAATTGAAAACACTTGCTGTTTTGTGCCATAAAGCAATCCAGAAGATTTACCGCTAAATCTGAACTGGTGTCTTACAATGTAAGATACGGTCTAGAGGCTGTCCAGTGATGATCTCATTTGTTTACGGTCTCAAAATTAAAGATGACCAGCAGAGTTTTTGGCCACATACAGTGCTAGTGAGCACTATTAGGAGTCCAGGAGTCCCAACAATATCTTAAAACACTCAGAAACATTTACCATTTGGTTTTGAAGCACACAAGAAGTTAAAAATATGCTACATGTGGAGAGTTGATGTGATACACAACGTATGGAGATGAAGCTTTTCCAACTTGTTTTATCGGTCTGCTTACACAATAACAAGAGGAAGAGACACAACTGAGTTTGGAAGAGCAAAGAAACAAAAACTTTATTGTAATGATGAATAAAGAAAAATCTTTGATAAAAGAACAAACTGTATTAATACTGGAGAAACTTTTGGCTGAGAAAAATGAAATTTCAAGAGAATATTTTGTATTAGTGTGGACGTAGCCTTCTTCTTACTCAACTGGTAAGCTAGCTTTCAGGCTAGTTGTCATGATTATTAAATCTTATTAATTTATTCAATCTTATGTTTTACTTTGGACTCTTTGTGTTTTGGTTCCTGTGTTTTCTCTGTATTCCCCTGTGTCTCCACCTCTCCTGTGTGTGTGTGTGTGTGTGTGTGTGTGTGTGTGTGGCGTGGGTGTGGCTCCCTCTCTCTCCCTTGGTCCCTGCTTCACCTCCACACCAGCCTTGCATCTTCCTCATTAGCCCTGCCCTTGTGTTTCCCATGCCTATTGTTTCACACAACCAATCAGTTTCTTGCCTGTTCTCCTGTCTCATCACCTGTTATCTATTCCCTCATTAGTCCAGTTTGTATTTAAGTCCTGTTGTGTCATTCAGGCCTTGTGGGTTCATTTGTTCTGTTTGTTTTACCTGTAGTCTTTGTGCCTTGTTCCCTAGTTCCTGTGCTGTAGTCTACTTGCTTAATGTAATAAGTATTAGTTGTTTTAATCCGGTCTGCCTGCCGTCTCCTGCATTTGGGTCTACCTACACTCCTAATCCATGACTCTAGTGCTGTGTTACTTGTGTTGCAATCCAATACTGAGCTGGAAATTCTAATAAATGTGTTGGTGGGTGAAATAGTTGGTATGGTTACCTGAGATGTACTAACATTAGTATTGCAAATATTAAACATTAAAGGAACATTCCAATGTTTTGGGCAAAATACCCTTTTTTCCAGAAAGAGTCGGTCTTTAGATTGTATTTAAAAGCTGCTGAATTAGCTGGAGCATAGCATGACTATGCTAAGTGCATCTAAAGGACTACGCCAGGTTTTTGGAAGGTGCCTGGTATGGTCACTACTGTATGAAGTTTAAACTAAAGTGTTATCATGGAGACCAAAATCACTCAACATAGTGTATGTGAAAGAATGTTTTGGTAAAAATACCCTTTTTCTGACTTACCCAGACTGAGACAAGATGTTCGATACCATTTTCATCTCTGCACGTCCACTGTTTCAGTTCCTATGGGTAGCATTTAGTGTTAGCTTAGCATAAAGACTTAAAGTCTACAGGAGTCATTAGCCTAGCTCCGTCAAAATGAAAAAAAAAAAAAAAATCTAACAGCAACTCCAAAGCTGTCTTATTTACATAATGTATTATGTATTTGAACCGTGTACTTGGAAAAAAAAAAGTCATTTTAGGAGAAGGTGGATGGTAGGAACTATAACCACTGAACACATATGTTCAGCTAAAATGACTCTCGTTTAAAAAAAAAAAAAATCTAAGACGTGAGAAGTCTACGGGAGTCATTAGCTTAAAACGGGGTCTGACAACATAATCCATGTCTGTACAAGTGAAATTATGAATGTAAGCAAGTCCATGTTCTTTATATGGAAAACCTTGTTGTTCATAATGATTTCCTGACTATAAAATATTACTTGTGCACCTTTAAAATCAGTTACAAATCAGCTTAAAATTCCATATACAGCAAAAGTAGTATATTTGAACCTACCCGACTGCCCTTATCAAAGGCACAACATGCTGAATGAATCTGACCACAGGCCAACAGTCCAAGGCCGGCTGTACTGGGAATCTCCCGTGAAATCACCACCCACCCACTGTCTCCCATCTAATTATTTGTCAGCATGCCTGAAAAAATAAAGATCAGAAAGAAAGACAAGAACAGAACACAACAGAACAGCTATGGTCCATCAGTGAACTCACTCCTTCCCTCACCTGCTTCTGTTACCAAAACAGATGGCAATTTGACAAGTAATTTGGCCTTTGGAAATGTGGACACACAGGGATTTACAGCATCTGTTGTGCTGTGTGTATGCCATTATGTGGATCGAGCTTCAGTCCCTCAGTCAGCAATTTTCTGCTTCAAAGGAGAATACCAGTATCATTTAGAGTCATAGCCCATTTACTACTGTCTGCATTTAGTTGCATTAGCCCCAGTCATTTTGAAATGCATGTTGTATGTATGTAGATTTTATAACATTTACTTGTTTTGGTCGTTTTTAAAAGTTTACAGTGTCAAACCTTGCTTGTAATAAACTGCTGTCCTGGCTTACAAAAGCACCATAAATGAAAAGACGCTGATGTGACAATAAAGTAAAGGGAACATATTTAGTATTATTTCCTAGGGAGACTGCTGAGTATCAAGTGGAAATAAGGACAATATAGTGTAATATGGCTAATGGCTATAATATGGCTCTGATATGACAATTGTGACAGTAGCTCAGCAAGCCTTTAGTTAGGCTCTGTGCAAACTGTGACATTTCATCCTTCTTTTGATTTCATATAAATCAGATTGTGTGATGTGATTATAGAAATGATCCACACTACAGTGCTTGTCTAACAGCATGTTTATACCAGGCAAGTTTTGCATGTAAAGTCATGTTCATTTGTGAGAAGTCTGTTGATGAAATGATTGCATCATTTTTAAGTGTCGTACTAGCAAAGCTTGTGTTTTAGATATGGCAAAGTTGGGGAATGGAGGGATGAGAGGGAAAATAAGCAGCTGCATGCTAGGTAGTCTTTCATTCTCTCTGTTTTGAGACTGCAGACTCTTGCTGCTCTAGCTTGATGGAGATTTCTCACCAGCTAGCATGATGTCATGTTTACATAGGGTAGCTGGTGTGGGAATCTCAAAACTATCTGACAATGCAATGCAACTCCCACAATTCTGTGCAAAACTCCCTCTAAAGCTGTAGAGGTTTGCTGCTGTTGTCAGGAGGATAACAGCAGCAGACTTATACATTTAGACACAAATGTGTTGTCTCTTCTAACAAAGTAACATAACCTTATTGGTAGGGCATATTTGCAGCCACAAGTCCAATCTTCGACCAAAGCAGTGCGCCATCTGAATTACTGCAAAGAATACAAAAGGGTGCTCAGCTGTTTTTATGTGTTGATATATTGTTATTGGTTTGCCAAACCAAATAAGGACACATGGTGAGCTGCTGTGAGATTAACCTATCATCAAGCAGCTGGTGGCTCCCAGTGCTCAATTAAAACAGCCTACAGAAAAGAGTGTTTACCCAACATCCAGTTGAAGCTAGTATGCTCTCAAGACATGTCTGGTTATGCCAGACTATACTGCATGATGCCACAGGGAGCACGAATGACGTAGGCACCTAAGACTCAGATCTGACTGCACTCCGGGAGGCCATGGAGCCAGGCATCTGGAAAGACACCTGGTTTCTAAGCTTTCACAACCAAGAACATGGTGAAACTAGAAGAGATCACTCAGTAGAGTGCAGATCTCCTGCAGGCGTGTGTTAACACAATTAATTAATGCAAATCTTTTGTGAATAACACAGTGTCTATATAAAGTGGATAGTTGTTGTTGCTTTGTGTGCCCCAGCTGGTTGTAGAGAGGGTGAGAGGGGTTTTCCATGATGGCTTTGATCCTGTCCCTCGCCCAAAGACCCGAGAAGATTAGGCAAACTAGTCCGATGACGTATGAAACAGTGATGGCTGTTTTACACTTCATTTCTTACAGTGGTGAAGCATCAGGCTGTTGAACCTATTTTAACCCCCACTTGTTGACAGATCCCATCAGCCTCTGACACTTTTTACAGCGTTGTTCTCCCGTGTGTCTGCTCTGTGTTCTGTTGACTTTCTTCGTCAGCAGTGTGTTTTATAAACTCGCCCAGAAAACACAACACACCTCCTGGATTTTTTCACCCACCAGCGGAGCAAACATGGCCACAACAGGATAAAAAAAAAAAGAAAAGAAAAAAGAAAAGCTTATTAGGCTGATAAGCCTAGTAGTATTCGAACAGAGAGCAATTGTCGAGCGTGCTAGACAATGAATGGTGAGGGAGCAAACTGTAACTCTCAACTCCAGATAAAATTTCCTCATCACCTGCAGCTTGTGCAAAATCCAGCTGCTAGACAACAGTTGGGCTCATATGATCCCTGAACAGTTTGCCTGTATGTTTTTTACAACTGAATTAAAAAATGTATTGATAACTTTTTCAGGAACTGCATAGTTTTGCCCCCAGCTACTTATCATCTTTTATTTTCCTACAAGCCAGACGATGAATGCTGCTGACTGCTCCAAAGTCCAGACTTGGTCCACAGATGACAAAGGCTGCTGCAGTCCAAGGTTTGCCTGAGATCAGGCAGGAAAAATCACATCTCT
This sequence comes from Neoniphon sammara, assembly GCA_900302535.1. Lineage (NCBI taxonomy): Eukaryota > Metazoa > Chordata > Actinopteri > Holocentriformes > Holocentridae > Neoniphon > Neoniphon sammara. The sequence continues at coordinate 5,049 of OMKZ01014669.1, forward strand.
CTCACAGTTCACATCCATGAATCAACTATTTTATAATTGCAACTTTTACTTTATTTCTGTATCTTGCATTCTGTTTTTATCCTTGTACCATTTCCCTGTTTTAAATTTTATAGGCCTACAATGATTTTATTTCACCTGTTATTTGCACTTTATTATATTTTGACTATGCTGCATGACATATTGTAGCATTTGTTTTTCAAACTATTATCTAAATAAAGTCTATAATTATTATTACTGGTGGTAAAAGTAATAATATTATTAGTATTTTATGTTTGCTTAATATTATTTGGGCTGTTGCATATTACTGTGTCCTGAATGTACAGTTAGTAACAGATCTCTGGTTAATGAGGGTAAGTTTACGGGTAAGTTTATGTATATATTTGAATGAAAATTGTGCATTTTTGTGCAATATTATATATAACGTATTCTAATTCTATTTTCTAATCTGTAGTCATACAGTAGATGATCATGATGAATATTATCACACATCAGCGAGTTTAATATTTATTTGGGATGTAGTGTCTTGAAAAAACTTCAAAATAATGTGATTATTATTATTTTAGCATTAAATCCTTTCTGAGCGAGAGGCTCCATCACCTTTACTGATCAGTGAGGAGTTTGTATTATGATGTCACAGTGGTTCCATAGAACTTTCATAGATGTAAATTGTCTGTGATGTGTACAGCAGTCAGTACAACTTTGTCAACTGTGTGAGCAGCATCGACGGCTTTGTTGTGAATTTGCATTGAGACATTTTTGATTTTGAGAAAGACACTGACATTGAGCGTGCGGTAAGAGTATTTATTTTGCTGATTTATTTCTGTTCTCATGGATAAACATTACACTTATGTTGGGATGTGATCCGGAACTCATAAATCCCATCCCAGTTAATCTAGCTGAGTTTGTTCCTAGGTGTAACTTACTAGTGACTGAATGTTGTATGGGGCAGGATGTAACTGAATGTTTCTCTCCTCTCAGCTATGAATTCCCAGCAGCACACGTCTTCTCCACTGGCCCAGGACTTCCCTGTAGTCAGAGGAAGCCTGCTGGCCGCCAGCTCCACCAACTACTGGGTGCAGTCCTTCCTAGGAGAGGGCACCTTTGGAAAGGTTGCCAAGTGCATCCAGACAGACACCAACAAGACAGTGGCTGTCAAGATCTTCAAGAAGCACCAATATTCAATGGAGGATGCCCTGAAAGAGGTAGAAAAAAAATGAGCTTTGCCAATCAAAGTTTGAGTTGTACCACACTTGTGACCAAAGATTTCTCTGAGAAAAAAGAAAAAAGAAGAAAGAAAAATATGTATGTTTAATTCCATTTTACAGTAAAATATGTTTTAATATATCATATTTTGTCATCAATATACAAATATTTTCACTGCCAAGCCAATAAGAAAAAGTGCAGAGGTTCAAAATTTAAAAAATAACAAGTTATTGTTGCACCCGCAGAACTTGAATGGATTCAGTTCTGTTCCATTTAAAGTCTGTGGTCACACAATCTTCTGGGAATAAAAAGGAACTCAGTGAAGCAGGAATTTTCTCTGCTTCAGTCACTAGTTCAGTTCAATATATAACTTAAACAACATTTGGAAAGTTCTGCTTCTCCAGTTCCACAATCACACTCTGCTGCAGCCTGTTTTACATGGAGCTGGATCCATAGTCAGATGTTAATAATAGTTAGTAGCATTTAATTGTTGGATTTCACGGTGTTAGCTTTTAAGGTAATTCTTGTTAATATTGTAAAAAGTTAACAGTTAAGTATAAACTAATTTATCTTTGGGCAGGATTCAGTGACCTGCTAGCTAATGTTTTCCTCTTTCCATGACACCTCACTTAAAAAGCCCACTGCTGTTAACAAAGTAGTAAAAAATATATGCTGTTTCAAATTAATTTTATTGCACTTATGGTCTGTCATTTTGAATATTTGTTCACTACAAGTAATGTGCATTTTATTTTTACACTTCACGGCATTTTTCCACCTAACATTGTAAAGACCAGTTGAGATCTTCTTTTCCTTCTTTTGAAATAAATCACCTACTGGCAGAAATCCAGCTAACATTGTTCATTAGCCCAAATATCTGAAAGTCTATCAAGTGTATTTGTGTCTATATTTTTCTGTTGTTTGAAATACAAAAAAAAAACACACAGCAAAAGAAAAAGATCCTAATTTTTTTTTTATCACAATGGTAGTTATGTCAACTGTATATCTGAAAAAAAGACGAAGAAGAAGAAATTGCTGGGAGCTAAACAAGAAAGCATGACAGAAAACGGCTGTAAAAATCTTTCTAACCTCTCATATATTCCCCAGGTGGCTGTTCTTCAAAAACTGAGATCTTTGGACCCGGACACATGCAATATTGTGCGATGGAACGACTTTTTCATCCATAAAGAATGCATGTGTCTGGCCTTTGAGATCCTGGATGTGAGTCTTGAAGACTTCATGGAGCAGAGGATGTACCAACCTCTGCCTCTGAAGGAGATAAGACCCATCCTTCATCAGGTACGGTGTAATTTACTCCTCTCTGTATTGATAGACTGTTTGTAAATGGATACTGATGGAATACAGTCGACCTTCTCATGAAATGAATGTCTGCCTTTGCTGACTTCTCAGTTGGCCACAGCACTGAAACACCTGCGGACCATCGGAATAATCCACGCAGACCTGAAGCCTGAAAACATCATGATGGTAGACCATCAACAGCAGCCTCTGCGGGTCAAAATGATTGACTTTGGCCTAGCTTGTGATGTTTCAGAGGCCAGGCTGTGTTCCTATATTCAAACCCGGTGGTACAGGTGATTAACTGGCACCATGACTGAACTCTCGATGTAGTTTTCATGTAGTTTTCACAACTGATGTAATCATTGGTATTCCTCCTCTTTCAGATCCCCAGAGATCATGCTGGGCCTCCCGTTCTCAGAGGCCATCGACATGTGGTCTCTGGGCCAGGTGGCTGCAACTCTGTTCCTTGGTACTCCACTCTACCCCGGCAACAATGAATATGACATGGTCAGTACTCTGTTTCAGGGTCTCTTTATAGGTTTCACATTTGAATCAAAGAACTGTCATCATATCAGTTAGACATCACTTTTAACTAAGCAAAATATGTTGCTTTCAGAATTGCATTAATTCTGAGTTTTTTGGTATCAAGCCAAGATCAGGTGTCGTCAGTATAGTTTAATGGGTGTCATTTGTAATGGAATTGAAAGGGGGAAATGAGACTGGAAAATCTCACTTGAAGTTCTTCTGTCTGAGCCAAAGTCTACAGACCTCCAATGTGACTTGAAGTTGTTTTGTGTTTCCAGATGAGGTTCATAGTGGAGACTCAGGGTCAGCCACCAGACCATTTACTGACTCTTGGATGGAAAACCTGCTGCTACTTCCAGAGAGATACAAGCTCCACCACCGGTCATCTCTGGAGACTCAAGGTATGATCACTCCTTTGCTTTGATCTAATTGGCCTAAGATCTAGAATTTATATCTGTCTGTCTGTCTGTCTGTCTCAGTTGACAGTATTTGTATATACTTGCTAATTATAACATTGTCTACTCAGACACCAGAAGAGGTCTGGAAGAATGGGATCCTGTCCAAAGAGACCAGACAATACAAGTTCAAATCCCTGGGTGAACTTAAGCAAGTTGGTGATCTCTTTTGACAATTCAAATTCTAAGATGTGAACATGAGCTCCATTATTATGATTGAGAAAGTTCATTTGAGATACTCCTGACTGTTGTTGATTTGTTTTCTAGTTCAATCTACCCAGCCATGCGAGTGCTGCTGACAAAACTGCAGAATTTAGGGACCGGCAGTGGTTTGTGGACCTGCTGAAGCAGATGCTGCAGCTGGATGCCACAAATCGTATAACGCCAAGCGAGCTTCTGGAGCATCCGTTTACCAGCATGTGCCATCTAGTGGACATCTTCCACCAAAGCACGCAGTAAGTTTGTCCTGAGATGCCGTGTGTTCTTGTTTACGGATGCTGGTGGATGAACTTGGCTGATTTCCTGATTCATTGTCTTCCAGTGCCAGGTCCTGTTTTTTTAAGATGGAGATCTGTCCGAGAGAAAGCCTGACCTCTGAAAATGGGAAGGCTGGCACTAAGGCTACCCAGCAGCCATCTCTGCACCAGCAGGCCTCCTGCAACACCGTCCACCATGCCCAGCAGAGCGTCCACCACCAGGCTCAGCCTGCTGGGAAGAGCCGACTAGCCCGGCCCAACCAACGAGACACCGACCACCATCCCTCCACCACCACCCAGACACAGAGCCAGAGGTCAGTGGTGAAAAGAAAGAGGGCCAAGCCTGAAGCTACAGAGACCAGCAACAAGTAGGTGTTGTTTAATATCAGATGTCAGTATTGACTAGTAAGATTCAAGAGATTAAATCAACATTTAATCTGTGCAGGAGCTCAGAAAAACAGAAGAAGAGGGGCAGGACTGAGCACAGACACGGGTAAGTTCAACTTTGGTTCACACACTGTCGGAGTCAATTCACTTTTAGTCAGTTTAGGAAGGACATTTTGACAATTTAAAAGCTATGAATATCTTGGCAAAAATAAGTTTATATATGAAATTGATAAAGAATTTATGTCATGGCAACTCCATTATTTTAACGTATATTGCATTTTCCATTTCCACTCCATTTTGTTTTTAAATGGAATGGTGATGTCTGTCTGCTTCACACATTTGGGGAACAGTAATTTGACCTTCTATATATCATTGCCAGAAACACCAAAGCAGGTCTACAAATCTTGAGCACCTCCCAGACAGCCTCCAACTCAGGCCCACCCAAGGGTGAGCCAAACAGGTCTAATGAGGGGATGGTCCTAAAGGGAAAAAGAAAGAGGTCTGCAGGATCTTTGGCCCCTCAAACCAGGAAGATAAGTGGTGAGATAAGAAGTTTAGAGACATACAATATGTCTCTAAAGTCCTACTGAGAAAAGAGATCAGAGTTTCTAATGTCTGAGTTTTGTTCTACAGCACCATACATTGAACCCAAGAAGGCACCCAACCAGAGCCGACTTAAGGGAAGCCGTGATATGGCACCATCCTCATCCTCTGGTCGGGCTGCTGTAGGTGCAACACGTGTAGTGAGAAGTGGCTCCCAGTCAACTGCTGCTTCTCACAACAGCAGAGAAACAACTGAGACCAGATCCAAGAGGGCCAAGGTTGAATACAAAACCAAGGATGACAGAGGCAGAGCCGAGACTGAGGCCTCCAGAGCCACGTATCAGACCAACGACAAGGCCTCTACGTCCCAGACTGCCACCCTTTCCCCTACGACCCTTAAGTGGTACACTGCCTTTGCTCCAGAGCGCGTGGCCGCTTACAAATCTGCTGGACCAAAATAAAGCAAGTCCTGGAGTGCAAGCGTCCCTGCAAAGGATTACAGGTACAAAAAGTGAATAAATGATCTCTGTGAAAAAGGATGATTCAGAATTACATGGACTAACTGAAAGATGTTCCTGTGTTTGATTATTTGATAGTCCTGAGTCCCTCTCCTCGACTGCTTCATAAGAACATGGACTCAGCAAGGCTGTGTGCAGACAGGAGTTGCACTTCATTCCTGTGAGATCCACACAGAGCGAGGACCTGCTTCCAGCTATTACACTTCTCTGGCTCCCAATCCAAGCCATATTTAACTTAAGGTGATTAAACTAACATTACTGTGACTGTCATCCAACCTTTACACTGTCTAGCTTGTCTAGCATCTAACTAAAAGAGGTCACTCAGTAGAGTGCAGATCCCCTCCAGGCATATGTGGGGACACAATGTCTTTATAGAGTAGATGTTACTGATTTGTGCGCCACAGCTGGTTATAGAGAGGGTGAAAGGGGTTTTCCATGATGATTTTGATCTTGTCCCTTGTCCAATGACCAGACATAGTCCACTGATGTATGAAGCAGCAATGACTGTTTTACACTTCATGTTTCACAGTGGTGAAGCATCAGGCTGTTGAATCTATTTTAACCCCCGCTAGTTGACAGATTCCATCAGTCTCTGACACTTTTTACAGTGTTGTTCTTCCATGTGTCTGCTCTGTGTTCTATTGACTTTCTTCGTCAGCAGTGTGTTTTATAAACTCACCCAGAAAACACAACGCACCTCCTGGATTTTTTCACCCGCCATTAGAGTGAACACTGCCACAATAGCATTTTAAAAATAGCCTATTAGGCTGATAGAAGAGAGAGCAGAGGGAGAGAGAGGCGATGGGTGAGTGAGCTAGATAATGAATAGAGTGAGGGAGTGAAAGTAGTGAGTACAAACGTTCAAAGTTTTTGAATCGCTGCAGCTACAGGAGGTTCTTCATACAGTCAGCTGTGTACAAAAAATTTAGGCTGATAAGGCCAATACTTTCAGAGATCAGCCGCAGACACACACACACACACAGACACATGCAGACAGACACACACACAGACAGACACAGACAGACACAGACAGACACACACACACACACACACACACACACACACACACACACACACACACACAGACACATGTGACCAAACGCATGATCTCCTGGCAAAGATAAACAGTAAGCTATATTTTACCAGGATATGAGAGTTAGTATGCGCTCATATGAACATACAATGGCAATCGCTAATAATGAAGGAAATACACAAGTCACCAAACACAACCTCTTCATTGCTTTCAATCTCTGAGTAAATAGCTGAAAACCAAAAACGTTGCTTTTGTCCCCTAGTCCTGCAGAAGGCTGTCTCTACACTGTATGTGTCAAGCTGCCTTCTGTCAAACTGTGCTGCAATTGTGGTTTTAAAGCATTACACACACACACACACACACACACACACACACACACACACCCCCACACACAC
>OMKZ01014671.1:0-18578 GCA_900302535.1 Neoniphon sammara
AGTCCTCCACCCACCCCAAACACACACACACACACATGCATATACACACTTTCTTTCACTCTCTCTCTCTCTTTCACACACAAACACACTTACACACACACACACACACGCACAACTGAGGAAATGGAAAAGTGATCTGTTCAGAGCCACCCTTGGCCTCGGTGAGGCAGCGGCAGCAGAACCGGCTGGAACACGGTGTGCTGTCTTGAGAGAGCAGCAAAAGTCCAACAACACCAAGGACTGCTGCTTAGTCTCCACCAGGACTAGAAACAGACTAATAGATACACCAGTATTTACAGTGCGTTCTTCCAGCCTGGTGCATTAGATGATTTTACAGCTCCTCTGTATTTTTTTTCCTAACACACACACACTTACCTAGACATCTGCGTCCTGAGGAAGACAGCTGGAAGCCTTCGGGACACAGGCAGGTGAAGCTTCCCTCGGTGTTGGAGCAGGTTCCGAATATGCAGATCTCAGGTTGCTGGGAGCACTCGTCAATATCTGACAAACAGACAGCAGCAACACCATCAACCAACTCCAACAAAGGGACAGTTCACCCAAAATACAAATAAACGATCCACAGACCCGTGGAACACCGGCAAACCGTATCTATCCGCCTCCAGGGGGGTAGGAAATAGTTCCTAACAAAACTCTTTGACAACGAGGGCTGTGGATTATACCAAGTATCTGTGTCATTGTTTTTGGAAAGAGCTGTCATAGTTGGGTTTTTCACAAGTACATTTTTGACAGTTTGAGCTCCACAAAAGAATACCCATCCAGTTCCATTGTATTGTTGTGAGGGGAGGCAGGGAAGGGTCACGGCAGACTGGAAACCTCCCCAAATCACACACAGAAACTATCTGGATGAATAGACCGCACTAGGGGTAAGTGGGAAAGTATGTTTTGTATTTTGGTTGGTTGAACTGTTCCTTTAAATTTTAAGCTCTGACCACGGAGGGAGGGTTAATTTGAACTTGAGTCAGATGCTATTACGAGAAAACATCTTTGTCTAATATCGTCGTCATCATCTAAAATTGAAATAAATCTTGAAAAGTTTATTTGAAATGTATCTTTTATAGGCCAGTGTGTGTCACAGCTGTTTGTTGCAGCGATGAAGTCAGACCAGTATATTATGGCGTAGCCGGGTGTGACTGAACAGAAAGTAATCCCGCTGATGGATAGTGGGATGAGGGCCTGTTATCCGGTGTAGCCTTTCTGTCACGTGTTCACAGCGACTAGCCGCCGCTGTTACTGATGCTGAGAATTTAAGCCTGTTCCTCCCTGCTTCCAGGAACAGAGAGCACGGAGCAGGAATGTGTTGAAGTCTGTCGAATATCTCTTCATCAGCCCCACTGTATAAACAATCCAAGTGGTCTGGCTTGGCGTGCCTCCCACGTGTGAAAAGGAGAAGAGGGGCGTTCTGTGGCGGCGGTGCTGTGTGAGGCGTGTAGACGCAGGAGGAGGAGGAGCTGGGAGTGTGGAGGGATTTTATCCTCCTGTTTTTCACCTCAGCAGAGCTGCTCTGAGCTGTGGTTAGTGTGTGTGTTGTATGCTGGATGTGTGTGTGTTGAGGATGTAAATCTTTCTCTTAACACTGATTCAATTTGATTCACAATTCGCTAGTTGGCAATTTGATTTAATAACTTTTTTTTTTAATGAATTAGTTTGATTGCTGTTTTTTGTGTCCATTAATAAACATGTGCAATAATGTAAGACTATCCTTTTTCTTCTGAAATGAGAAAAATATTATTTATTTTATTTTAAAAAACTTGACAAAAATATTGTGTAATTTAGTTTTCTGTGTAGTTTCGGACCTCAACTTTCTCTGATTATAAGTGATATCAGAGCACACAAATAAAGTGCAAGACAACACAAATTGAATCAAAATAAAAGTGTTTATTTACTACTTTATTGTAATTTATTTAAATACTGCTGCATATACTCTTGTTATTCCCCCTGGAGGCATCCATTTTTTCCACAATTATACCATGAACGCACTAAACCCTGATTCAGCCCCGTGTGCAAATAAATCTTTACTTTAAATATTGCTGTGATTATTTTTTATGTTTTGCCTTATGTTTCTTAACCCTGAGAAAAAAAGGCTGCTGTACCTTCACAGGTCTCCTCATGGAGGTAGTAGCCAGGTGGGCAGATACACCTGTAGGAACCATCCAGATTAACACAAGTCCCTGCACCACACGTCCCAGGATTCACTGCACACTCGTTGATATCTAAGAGGACAAATGAACCATGGATCAATACACATCGATATTAAATTCCGAAAATAAAATAAATGAATGAAGTTCACAAAACAGAAATAAATACACAGGGGGCGGTCTCTTACCCGAACACTGCCTGCCATCTGGAGTGAGTTCGTAGCCGTCACGGCACACACACAGGAAGGTGCCCACTGTGTTCACACACTGCCCGTTCCTACACAGGCCCCTCTGTGTGGCACACTCATCAATGTCTGATGAACACACAAACATTGCATCAAATCACATTAGCACATATCTAAGCATGTGCACAGACACATTCTCTCTCTCCATCTCTCTCTCTCTCTTTAATAAGTGGATTGGTGTTAGCCCTCTTTATTTTTCAAACTGGGAAAACACTGGACTTCTTGTGCTGTATGCAGTGTTATATTCTACTGCACACAAATCCAGGACTCAAGCAGTATTTTTGCACAGAAACACAACTGATCATGAGGAAATAACCAATCTTTCTAAGTTACTTGATGGCGCTACGAACTCCGATTTACCCCAGACTCTCCTCACAATGAATTCTGTTACACTTTAAGGTGCTGAATGCAAAATTGCCAAGGATTGATTTAAGTGAGAACCTTTAGACTCTTCTGACAAAAACATGGAATAAGCACATAATCTGAGTTAGTCCGATGATGAGAGTCATGTCGATTCGATCACTGAATTCCCTGCTTGTTCTCCTAAAGGGTCCTCATTTAAATCGACCCTCTGCAATTTTGCATAATGCACTTTTAAAGCTTTAAAGTGAATGCAAAAAGGGGACACTTAATCTTGCATATTGCATTTCCTTCTGAGCCTCTCCTAATGTTTTCTAATGTATGTTTTTTGCCTTTTTGCGCCTTGTTACATGTAACAAGGAACAAGACGCATTGCAGTGGCAGGTGAATCTCTAACTGAAAAATGTAACGATTGCTCCTTGTTCGTCTTATAGATTTTTCATTGTTTTGTTTCTCATCTGGTCCAAAAGCAACATGCAAACATTAAATATGGTCTTTGTTTCTCTCTTTCTGTTAACTCACACATCTACACACCTGTCTCTTCTCACACACACATACACGGACACACACACACACACACACACACACACATATATACCTATGCAGTCACTGTTGTGTGAGTTCTGAAATCCGGGGTAGCAGACACAGTTGTAGGAGCCCACTGTGTTCTTGCAGGTCCCGTTGCCACAGGGTTGTCGCTCACACTCATCCACATCTGAAACCACAGAGCACCGTCACAGTTTTACCCCACGTAATACTCATTCATCACCAGTGAAGCATCAAAACACAACAAGGTCTACTGTTTTTCCCCACCAATACAGACAAGATAGATGTGCAGCGTTCTTACCGATACACATAGACAGGTCTGTAGTAGCTTTGAAGCCGTTGGGACAGATGCAGCGGTAGCTCCCCAATGTGTCGATGCACTGGCCAGGATTGCAGACAGCAGGACTCTCAATACATTCATTACGGTCTGTGCCGGGAACACAGTTAAATTCAGTGAGAGACTCCAAAAGTTACACATATCGAATGGTTATGGGCCTCAGTACTGAGTGGATGAGTCAGATTAAAAGAAGTTGTAAATACCTGATATACACATATGACTGCAAAACTGTATATAAATTTACTGAATATAAATACTGTTTAAACATTATTTGTGACCCAGAAATCACCACTCATATTTGATGCTTCACAACCACTTAAGTGTTTCATTGGCTACTGCCTAAAAACTATGTTGCATCATGGTTAAAAAAAAAAAAAAAGGTGCAACTGAAATACAACTTCAGTTCCATGCAACTTAGCTGTGTTGGAGTTCCAGGCGAACCATCCAATGAAAATCATAAATTCGATTTGCATCATCATTTGGAATGTTCCACATGGGTTTGTTGACATGGAAACAGTAAAAGTTCCATTTGCAACCTGCAACTAATTGCATGGAAGTTGCATTGTGTGAAGCCAGCCTTAACTTTAATTATTATTATATAGCCATTTAGCCATTGTAAAAACAGTTTTACAATGAAATATTTTGCAAATATTAAGTGAATTTCTAAAATAACACCTCTTAGCTCTTTTAAAACCATTGTAAAGCAGGTCTCTGGTGAGTCACTGTTTAATTTTCCCACAGTGGAACTTTCACTCGCACATGGACTGCTGTTCAGTGACTCCAGCCACAATGTTTTCAGTCCAGTTTCACTCTCAGTGGAGTCTTTAAGTCGTTACTGGACTGGCACACACTCGGCAGCTTTTAATGTGCATAAAAGCAGGAAGCAAAACAGGATGTCGATTAGAAATTTGTGGCTTCATATCAGTGACGACTCTGCAGACTGTTCTAATAACAGCGAGGTGTTTAAGACATGTAGCAGCATTACGCCTCAACACATGCTTCACATTCTCTCTTCCTTAATAACTGGCCAACCACTACAGTATAGCATTCCTCTGCCGTCATCATGCTGCTTTTGGTGCTTAATCTTTGGTGTGACAACTGACAGACTCATAAGAGCATCAGGCCACAGGAAGATCCACGGATTGTTTTCATCGTTCCTCTGCAAACATCTGGCCAATCCTTCCTCTAAACCTGCTTTACATTCCCACGAACTCCCGACTTTCTGTATCTCTCTATTATCTTATAATAAGGTCATTATAGGTTAAACTACTGTTGGTTAGCTTAACAAAACCATTACAACCCTTCTTGGCACCTTGCACATGCTCTACAAGGTGCTTATCTTCTGTGTAATCTGCCACTGGTTTCTGAAATGAGCTAAGATCTTTGGGTGCTGCATGGCTAACTTGGCTGCCTAAGTGATAATACCTATTACATCAATAAAGGCCACCATTTTTGACCCTGTTGGAGACTGGTTGTGAAGCATCCTTACCCAGACACTGTCCGGTGGGTGTGAAGCGATATCCAGGTTTACACTCGCAGCGGTAGCTCCCTGGCATGTTGAGACAGGCTGCATTCTGCTGGCACACCGGTCCGTTCTGACACTCATCAATATCTGACCCAGAGACAGGGACGAGAGGTGATCACGGACAGTCAACACATTTTAAATACTGCCTGTCAGAGACGGAAAGTAACTACATTTGCTCAAGTACTGTGCTGAAGTACAGTTTTGAGGCACTGTTGCTTAACTTGAATATTCCAATTTTGTGAGACTTTAAGAATATGGTTTGACTTGCAAAACATAAAATGTGATGAATCGAGTATAAACTAGCCAACGGTATATGAAGCTGCTAGAGCTAGAACATTTAAATGCCTCCTACAGATTAATGCAAATAATTTAGCACTCTGAGAAGAATCATTCTGCACAATGACAACTTTTACTTTTCATACTTAGTACATAGTACATTTTACTGCTAAGTAAAATTTTGAATGCAAAACTTTTACTTTCAATATACTATTTTTCCATTATAGTGTTGCCACTTTTACTAAAGTAAAGGGTACTTTGTCCACCAGTTCTGTATGGGAAATATGGAAGGACTGATCTTATCAAATTGAATTTACTGGCTTCATTTATAAACCTAAGTAAGCATTCTCTGTGTAGCACATCTTGACATCACCTTGACAAAATTTACCTTACCTTCACAAATCAGCAGCTTGTCGTTGTAGATGAAGCCGATGGGGCACTCGCACCTGAAGCTGCCAATCATGTTGATGCACACTCCATTCTCACACACCCCTGGGATCTCCCTGCACTCATCAATATCTAGCGCGGGGTGAAGTTGACAAAAGAGAGAAGGCGTAAATTAAACAAACCCGCTTTTCCATCACAAAAGCCTTCAGCTTAACAGGAAGAAAAATCTTACCAATGACCTGTCCGGTGTAGATATCGATGTAATATCCCGGGCGCTCGCTTCCGCACAGGGTGGAAAACTCATCTGAGACAACACAAGAAATAACTTGAGCTCATAAAACCTGACTTATTCACTTTACTTTTAGCTTCTTATACTTTGTGTGTGTGTGTGTGTGTGTGTGTGTGAGTGAATGAAAACTCACTGGTACTGGGCACAGGACACTGTTCACAGGGTTTGTTCCACGCACGTCCGATGTTGTAGGAACAACAGCACATCTTTTTGGTCATGTTAAAGGTCAGCTCTCCATCACATGTTCTATTGTCAGAGTAGAAGTTCCTGTAGCAGTAGCTCTTCCTCATGTCTGCGTGTGTGTGTGTGTGTATGTGCATGTGTGTGTGTATGTGTGAGAAAGAGACAGAGGAAGGGTGTTGGACGGAGCTCATCACAATGGAACAATGTCACTGATACTTCCATTTTATGCTGATTACAGCAGCCCATGGAGGGTGCAGTATGCAGGCTTACCCATGCAGTTGTTTCCTCCATTGACCTGCATGTAGTCCACAGGACAGATGCAGGTGTAGTTCCCTATGGTGTTGTAGCACTGGCCTGGGCCACAGATACCTGGCTGTTCACACTCATTCACATCTGCACACAGAGACAGCGGGAGAGGGCAAAGGGAAAAACAAAAATTACTCCAGTCTTATAGAGAACACCGTGTTTCAATTGTATTCATTTAGCTGTTGTAACCCCCAATACACCTGGAAAATTAATGTAAATATAATGAAAACACAACAAAAATTAAGCAAATTGCATGGAAAATTGTGCAATTACAATACAATCACACATTTATCATGAAATAAATATTTACATAAGAGTCACTTTTAGACTGAAGAATCTAACGGGACAGATCCTGCAATAAACCCAGGAGTGAACAATCAGTACATTTTACTGAGGGGTTCCATTATTTCAGATTGTATTTTAACTGGTATTTTTAACCCAGTTGTCTGTCCCCCATTTGTATGAGTGGACAGTGTCTGTGTTGTTCTGCATGCACGGGCCTCTCCCAAGTCTGCATATATTTCTGGTGTCTCTTCTCCATTGCCCTTTTCTTTCTTTAACACTGAGCTTCTCCCCTTTCCCCTGAATATTTTTGAGCCCTGTGTGAATGAGTGACTGTGTCCACCCTTTCCCAGGTGGGTCCCTCCCCTCTCTCATCCCGGCTGTCGCTGCATTTCGGTGGCTGATCACCTGATCATCATCTGGCTGCCGTGTCGTCTGGCTGCGCCGAGGCCTTCTGCCGCTCCTGCTGCTTGTTCCCTGATACCTGCTTTGATTTGATTCATTTTGATTTCATTACATTTAATTAATTGACTGTTTTTGATCTGAGCTAATATTTGTCCGCACGGCACTGGTCTGCACTCCTCGCCGGCCTGGAAGGGGCTTCCCTATCTCTGCAAGCCTTTCCAAGATTTCTTACACTTTTCCCTTTTTGGAGTCAGGGGATTTTTTTGTTTGTTTGTTTGTTTGTTCTTGACTGTTATGAGGGTTCAGGGCACCTGGATCACCTGGATTTGCCTACTCAGCCTCTTTCATGGAAAGAGCAAATCATGCTAATGTCCTGTCAACTCACTATATAGAAATATGCTTATTCATAGCTATATTTATATTACTTAGATAGTGTACAGTATCTCTGTATATGCATTATTTACAATATCTAAAATCCTATATACATCTACTTATATTGACCTATATTTACTTATGAATACTGCACAAATTTAACACCTGCTTACACATTTCTGAACTTAAGCTAAATGTCAAAATCCTCAGTATTTTTACTGTTCTTCTCATTTCAGTTGTTTTTTTATTGCCTAATTTATTGTGTGCTTGCATTATAGCTTTCTTTTTCTCTGCTAAAACCTATTACCTTTGCTGATGCAATGACCTAATTTCCCCAGATGGATCAATAAAGTTTAATCTCTGAATCAAAATTACACCAACCTCCACATACACAGGGGAAAAAGAAACATCTAGGTTGCAGGGACTAATCTATAATTTCAGCTTTCTGAAGCGTGTACTCATGCTCATAGTTCTTCATTATCTCCTCTCATATCTGTACTTATAAAACTTCCTCTACAAGAGTTACTGCCAAAAAGCTTTTGTGAATTGAACACAGAGACAGAGCGGCCTGCCTGTGCCCTCCAGACCAGCAGAACAGCTGAACCGTTAATTGTAAAGAAGACAAAGTGGATGTGCAGACTTTCCAGACCAGCTTTTGTTCTCTTGGCCAACAAACACACACTAATTAAAATGCCATTAGCTGCATGTCATTGTCCAACCCCTCCCACTCTCCTCTTCTTCATAGCCTCTTCTCCCCCCCAAGCCCTCTCTATTCCAGTCTTGCCTTCTCAAACATCCTCCTCATTTATCTCTCCCTTTCCTCCCCCTCATCCCTTCTGCCCTCACGTCCCTCCCTCTCTCCCTCCCTCCCCGTCATCTCTGGCCTCTCTTCAGGGGACTCAGTGTACTTCCCTGAGGAGAGGGCTGACCACATCAGAGCCGCGCTGCTCTGGACACAGTTAGGCAATCAGCTGTGTCATTGTCCTGACTGAGCTTTGTTGGGTTAGCAACAGACGGGAACTAGAGCAGACACATATTGAGCTCGAATGAGCTGCACTGTTGTCTACAGCATCACGGAGTCCAATATTTATTTGTCTATTCCCTCTCATTGCTTTTTCCTCTTTCACCATGTGTCCTCACTGAGCGCAGGCCTCAAAGGCTGGACTCAATTTCCTCTCCGCTGAAACGTCCCAGGGCAAGAGCTAGAGAGGAATAGGTCTAGGAATAGGCTTGTGAGTGTGTCTCTGTGTGTGCGTCTTTGATGGTAACAAGGACAGAATAATGATGTAGGTTGTACAAAGTTAAATGATGCAAGTCGTGCTAAGGCTACATCTGTATACATCATACCTTCGCAGACTCTGGTTTCTGTGTTGAGTGCGTAGCCTTTTGGACATTCGCACTGGAAGCTGCCAAAGGTGTTGATACAATTTCCTCCTTGGCACAAGCCTGGAAGCTCCTGGCACTCGTTGATGTCTGCCATAGAGAGAAGAGAAACACTTAGTGGCGTGGTGGGTGTGTCCTCTCTGTGTGTGTGTGTGTGTGTGTGTGTGTGACAGAGAGCGAAACTGGAACGATCACTGGGTGTAGAAGCAACCGACAGGATCTCTCTTCAGTTACAACATGCAGACATGAAACACGACAGCATGATGTCTTTGCCTGACCTTCTAAGATGACGGTGATGGGGTTGGGTCTGAAGCCCTCTCCTCCGGGACACAGCGTCCTGTACTCCGCTGCAACATAAAACACAGCACCACTTCACATTAAACTGCAAACCCAAAGGAAGCACAGAAACCACAACCAGGCATGCTAAAGTGCAAGATTCATCGATAGGGTTTGCCCAATGGCCCGTAGGGTGAGGTAATACTGACTGAGTTTCTGGTCATCCAGTCGCCCACTTTCCTCTTCGTTGTACTTTCCCTGACTAATCAGGCTGGATATTAATTGCAGTGGAGTTAGTCAGTGTGAACATAACTGAAACTACGTGGAAGTACAAAGAAGAAAACAGGCAGTTTTTCTTATCGTACAGGCAACAGTTACTTTCGGTCAAAAATGACGAACCATTCCCTGAAATGCTTTGTACCATCTGTTGGTGATTTTCAAGCTGGCTCACTTTTTACCGGCACCGACACTAACCGCAAACACACACCCCCAAATACCCACGACAAGAGCAGGCAGCACCTAGCCTGTAAGCTGGCAAAGCAGCCAGTTGACAACCCCTTATCACCTATGATTCATGTATTGGCAATGCAAATAAATGGAAAGAATTATCAGCCTCAAAAATGTTCCCTTGGTTTTGTTTTGTTTGTTTGTTTCCATCTTGTTTTGCTGGTTACATTTACAGAAAAGCTTCAAAGGGCTGATTATGAACAAATTCATGATTGGAACAAGCTAAAAGAGCCAATTTAATTCTCATTTTTGCCTGCTGGGTCGGTGAAAATATACTTGGGTCAAAGATAACTGTGACCTAGTAGCCTGATCAAGCACGTGAAAAAATTCTCAAAGGGTAATAAATAAGATTTATACTGCCTCAGCACGAAATGACCACAACACCAGATAGGCCAAGTCCTGAAATTTCTGGCTTTGAAAACTCAGTTTCTGGCCCGTGCTCAGTTTTGGAGCAAAAACTCCTCATCCATTGGAATTTCAGCACACTCCCAATCCTTTCCACCCAGCTACTCGCGTTTCCAACTGTCCAGTGATGGAGGACGGACCTATGCTACATTTCCTTGATCCTACTTCTCATGCAAATACAGAAAAGTGCTTTATCATCAAGAAACTGATAACAATAGAGCTCCAAATTGTTGATTAGTGATATATTACATGGTGATATATTACCTCTACTCTTGCGATTTCTGTGCGATCTCCACTCTAATAAGCCAGCTTACAAATCGCAGTTGTAAAAGCGTGATCTCAGGTTAGTGTTATTCGATGGGACGGGAGGGTTTAGGGGTGGTGGCTGTGTCAGAGGAGTTATGTTCATTGTTGCAATTCCTACTGGTCTCAACTAGACAAAGATCATAGATAATTTAATACTGAACCATGAAATTGGTTCAATATTAAATGGAAATAACTTAAAGATATGTGTCCATGGAAGATTTGTAGAAACTTGTTATTAATATTATGACTGCAGTCATATTCCTTAAAGATTATATGCTGTATATGCTATATTTACCACAACATTGATTCTATCAGTTAGAAAAAACAAGTTTCAAGTTTCCAAGATATGTTTTGTTGATAAAGGATGGCAGAAGTAAATTGCCATTTTTTTTAAACAAAACTTAGTCTTATGTTCTCTCACCAAGCTGTGCAGAGCCATTAGCCATAACAAAGTCTGTCTGGACACAATAATAAAATAATGAGTCAAGAATCATGTAGGAAATTAATCTCTCTTGACGTAAACAAATTAAGTAATGATGTATTTACAAGATACTAAACTACTTGGTTAACTAAAAGACTAACTTGTCAAACTAGCACAACAAACAAAACCTAGCTTAAGCACCCATATGGTAATGCTAACAAACTCACAGGCTAGCAAAGCAGTAGCCTATGCACCTACCTTTGACTTTTAGCTGTCAGCTGCTACTAAAGCCTGTTTAAAATGCCTTCAGTTTGTTCATTCGCAGCAGCAATCACTGTACAGTTCACAGAGGACTACAAATGCAAGCCATGTTTTTTTGGGAGGCCAGGAGTCACGGAATTAGGATGATAATGTACGTTATTGGTAAGAGGGCCTTCAAATAACAACAGAAGCACAGCCTCGGCTCATTATGAATGTGAATGCAGAAATCTCCAGAGAAGGTGAGCCATGGGTTGTTTACTTTGTTTCACTCATTGCCATTCAGTAACCCCTGCTGTTATTTAGTACTCATATAATGTGTAAGGAAATGAGAAATACTGTGCATCGCACCTTGAACTGTTGAGTCACCTGAGTCATAAATTTAGAAATGCTGTGAACCTCCAATATGGCTCTCCAGAGGTGATGTATGCTGCATCACCTTGAAAGCCCTCTATTGTGCTGTACATCTATGGTACGTAATTATTTAGCCTGATATTTAACTGGAACATAATACTTAATTCATGCAAACTCAAAATCAACTCCCAGTTTAATTAAATGTAAGAGCTGACTCACTTGAGTTGACATAGGGGCAGGGTTCACATGGTGTTCCCCAGCCAAGACCCAGGGAGCAGCAGCAGGACGCCTTGGAAACACCGACTCCAATCTCATTGGAGCAGTCCAAACTCTCTGATGCATCTCCTCGGGATCGAACGTCCAGGTAGCAGCTTCCAGAACGAGTGTCTACACACACACACACACACACACACACACACACACACACACACACACACAGGTATTCATAATAAGCTAGTGTACAAGACTTGCCCACTCTTAGTTTCTGCATTAAAACACCAAAAAGGCATTTTAAGTTGTTGTTCTGCCTCACCTACACAGCCCACACGAGTGGGGTTGAGCTCAAAGTCTGATGGGCAGTTACAGTGGTAGCTACCAGGGATGTTGACACACACTCCATTAATACAGATGGTGGGGTCTGCACACTCATTGACATCTGAGAAAGAAAGACAGAGGTTGAGGTTATTATTAAAGACTGAATTTCCAACAAATATTATGAGTGCAGTGAAATCAAATAGGAACTTATTTGCCACGACAGCACAAACGGAGGAGAAGAGCTTTATCTGCCTCTTTATCTCAGGGGAGGAGAGTTGTTCATCTCTTCACTGAAGTTGCTCCATTCCTTTTAAACTCTTTTCGCTTTTCTTCAGCTCACTGGGGCATAAAATAAAGCACCATTGGGGCAGACAGCCAAACTGGTGTTTTGACTTGTGTTACCTGTACAATTGCCTCCGCTCCTGTCCAGTTCATAGCCGATGTTACACTCGCATCTGAAAAGTCCTGGAATATTCTGGCACCGTCCATTGACACAGATGTCAGCAAACGTACATTCGTCTATGTCTGTAGGAGAGAGAGAGAGAGAGAGAGAGTGATGGAGGAAGATAGGAAGAAAGACAGACGGAGAAAGAGAGATAGAGAGAGAGAGAGAAAGAGAGAGAGAGAGAGAACCCCAGCTGTGAGGGATTAGTGGATCATGGGATCATGGGACAGAGGTGGAAAATTGGCAGACAGCAATAGGAAGTGAAGGCCGCTCACCTCTGCTAAAAAATGACAGTTCTGGGGCAAAAAAATGCCCAGACATATCCAGACACGCACGCACACACACACACACACACACACACACACACACACACACACACACACACACATACACACACATACACACACACACATGCAGTCAAAGAAGCAGCCAAGGTTATGAAATTGTGCTCTTCCACATCATTAGACTCTGCACAACTCATTACTGTCCCGTCCTGCCTGAGTTAAGACAGAGAGGCACAGCGGAGTGGAGCAGGTTATTTCAGGATGTCTGACACATCAGCACAATGAGGTCAGTCGGCTCATTCATCTGAATCCAGCACCGCGTTATCACTGCAAGCATGAATCGCATTGATCTGCAACCCATTGTGAGTGTACCCGCGTCATGACACACTCCTCACATCAGCAGTGGATCACATACAGAAGATCGTCTGCGGTTTATGTTTGCATGCATGCATTCTGTTTATGAGCTGGCGCGTGTAAATGCCATATCCAGATTGGAATATCCCGATAAGCTCTTATCCCAGAGAAACCTAAATAAGGCATCTGGACTATTCTGGTATTATCGGGGATACTGACGCACATAAACATGTCATTCAGTTTATCCTGGTTACTGTTATGTTTTGCTGCCTGCACAATCTCATTGTAGTTGTAACTAGCTTATATCACTGGCTGGAGAACATGGAAAGGCAGAAATTCTGTTAATTTGTGGGGATACAGGGATATTTGAGAAATGGGTTATTAGAGATACGCATAAATTTCCTCTCCCCAAGTAAGACTTCAGCAGGATAGGAGCCAGGATAAGCAATGCAGGATCTGTCTTACCCTCGCAGGCCTTGCCATCAGGGGTGGGGATGAAGCCCATGTCACATTCACACCGGTAGCCACCGGGCATGTTGAGGCAGTGGCCGCTCTCACACAGGTTGCTGTTCTCTGCGCACTCATCGGTGTCTGTATTGGTGGTCACACACACGGTCAATAAACACACAAATCCATCCGTGTATCTTTTTGGAATTCACTTGACAGTTTTACAAGAGAGAAAAAATGTGGTTCATTGGTTTGGCTCTGTGTGTGTGTGTGTGTGTGTGTGTGTGTGTGTGTGTGTGACCTGAGCAGAAGAATCCGTCTCCAGAGAATCCTTCCTTGCAGGCGCAGCGGTAAGAGCCCATGGTGTTCAGACAGTCAGCGTTGTTGCTGCACATGTGCGTCCCATTTGAACATTCATCCAGATCTAAAATGCAAGAATATCCAAACACCATAAACATAAAAATTTATGTACACTATATTATGGGACAACATTTAACCCTCAAAATATAAGCTATAAATTCATTTCATACAACTGTAATACAAACGCAAATTTTAAGCAAAACACCAAACAAACAAGGGCGGTTTCCATCAGCTTGACTGTAGTATCTGAACTCTTAACTTATATCAGAAAATTCATCCTTGAGAAAAAGTTTGTCTTTACAGTTTTGACATTGTTATTCCACTGTTATTCATCACATTAATGTCTTCACCCTCAAAAACACTCTCACCTCAAGTGAATGTCAAACTTTTTTGGAAATTAAGAAACTGATTTTCATTCTTCTATATTATGATGTGTGATAATTTGATAAAAATACTTGGATGGAAGCCCAGCCATAGTCACATTTCCCTGCACTAGTCCCTGGACTGAGCAGCGGCGGTCTTACCTGTGCATTTGAGGCCGTTACCGATCCACCCTGGCGCACAGTTGCATTTGAAGCTGCCGGCTGTGTTGGTGCAGGTAGCATGCCTGTCACAGTTATGGGCTCCGATCTCACACTCATTGATATCTGACAAAGAGGAAACAAACAGGAGTCCGTGTAAAGAAAAATAGACACTGCTCTGATGGTCTGGTGATTTGGATCTGCACTCTCATTCCAGTGGGGTTCTTGGCAAAGTGGAGTGAGTTGATGCTTGGTTTGCATTGTATAAAGACAGCAGCAGGAGACGACTGAACTAAACCTTTCTGGCTCACTGTCTTCATCCATGGAGAGCAGTATTTCAGGGCGAAGGCAGTGGGACATTCTCATGATCTCTGATACTAATAGCCTTCCTGCAGAGGTTTAATGAGCAAACCCAGTCTCTGGATTTTCATTGTGCAAGTGCGTCCAGAGAGTTGTAAAAACGGCCAGGAGGGAGAACGATATCCCAGAGTAAAAGTCTTGCTCTGTCTGTTCTGTCTGAACCAGTGGGCTCGGACGTCATTCGGGCCAAAAGCTCTCTCTTCACCCACAGACCTACAAACATATGCGCCTCTCATATGGGACTTCTGTAATAACATGTTACAGAATCTCTTTAACTGCTAATGTTTGGCCTTTTTGCCACCCCAGATGTCAAGTTTGGAAATTCAATCTTTCCCCAAGTATGATTTCTATAAACGAGTGAAGTTATGGTGTGGCAACTCTACAAATAAACAACTGCCCTTTCATTACAAAGCTATTATAATTGAATTTGCATTCTTCCGAGAGATGAAATACTGAGATGCTTTTTAGATACGGTTATAAAAATACTTCTCTACGTGTGCCAGCCCATTGTAATATAGCCACGGACACTAATAAATGAGGAAATTAATGGGGACTATTAAAATGGCTTCTATTAAAACCTCCCTTGCCTATAAAGCTAACTGTTTACATCCTGTAGGGTGGAACCAATAAGAACCTCCAGGCAGTAGCAAATACATATTGAGTAAGATATTATGAGTCTCATATATGGCTCTGCAGCTGTTGTTCCACATGCAGCTAATCTGATCATAGCTGATGACTGGCTTTGACATGATCAAGCCTACATGGCACAATGGAAAATGTTTGTGTGGGGCTGAAACAATGATGCCTGTTGATCTGAGCAAAAACAACTTGTGGAAAACTCCGACCAACACAATACCTGGCCCAGAGCCTGAGGATGGAGTGTTACAGCTCTGATAGAGAGTTTGCACATGTCTGAGTGTGTGTGTGTGTGTGTGTGTGTGTGTGTACAGAATGCCATGCTATGAGCTCAGTAAAGATGTTAGAAGTTATCAGCCAACTCTTTGTGTCTGTTTTCATGAAGGTAGTAATTCACAGCGCTGTCAATTAGAGATTAGTGCTGCTCGTTTACAGTCTTCCTGAGGAGAGGGTACAGTATATTTACACTGCATCTGATGATGGGGTTAATATGAGGACTGGGAGCGTTCGAACCCCTCTCAATTACAGACAGAATTAAAGATAATTTCCACAAGCCTTTGATGACAAGAGGGAGCCGAACAAACACACATTCTCATGTGGAAATCATAAAATGCAAACAGGAGTTGTTGCATGCGAGAAGTGTGTCAGTGGTCACACAGCTGGTGTCAAAGGAGAGGTTTGATTTAACTAGGCTAATGTTTGACAGATGAAGGCCAAAAGGGGATAAAAAGGGCTAGCGGAGAATTACACATCTGCTTACCTGTCTGTTTATCTGTCTGCACACTGGTATGCCTGCCTGCCTGCCTGTCTGTTTCTCTGTTTGCCTCTCTGTCTATTCTCTTTATGTCTAAATATCTGCCAGTATGGCTATTTGTCTTCCTGACTACCTGTCACTGTGAAAATAGCTAGGCTCCAGTCTTCTGCTCTGTCTGTCTCAGCAGCAGCAGAATCAATTAAATTACATTTCACAGTTTTACTGAAGGCCCTATAGAGTCTTTTTGTCACAAAAAGACTCCAAAGAGAATCAAATGTTGACCCTCATTCCAGCCTCTGACCCACTGTGCTCATTAGGGATGTGCAAAAGTCTGTTTTTATAAGGCTGACTAGTCGGTGAGTTGTCCGAACAATTAGTTGGCTAGCCCAGTGGTTTTCAAAGTGGGGTCTGGTGACCCCCAGGGGTCTTTGAGAGGCTTCCAGAGGTCTTCAGCAAAATGAGCAATCATTTAATTCACTATGGTCTAGTTCACTAAAACTTAGTTTTACGATACAAAAATATATATAGTGTAAATGAGTGATTATTTTAATATTATGTTACCACTTGCCACTTCAAATCTATATTGAAAGTATTTGTCAGTGTTCACAATTTCATACTTCACACAAAGCAAATTAACTTTTCATATCTGGGTCTCAAAGGCAAAATCAATTCAAATGTGGGGCTTAATGAAAACCAACTTCAGAGCTAGTCAGTCTGAAGAAAGGTATTTCGGATAGACAGCACTGTAGAGAGGCTTAACAATGAGTTTCTATCTTGATCAGGGCTATCTTGGTCATGAATTGCCTCTCAAATTAAGGAAAAAGGCACAGAGAAAAGTAAAAGATCTTTTATTTCTGCCTTCGTGCTCATGTTGAACTGAGACTCAGTCTGGTTTACTTGACCATTTCTGTGTCATGACATATGCTGGATGACTGATGAATCTTTAATTACTTTAATATAGGACATATTTAAGGCAGCTTTCCACAGTGCTTTATGAAATTGGCAGCATCAGGCAGCTTTGACATCGACCCCCCCAAAAAAATAGGTGAATAAGCCGTAGCATGTTATTATTTGAATCTCAGCGGTAATAAAGAGAGAGAAAAAATTAATCGAATAGGTGGCTGTTGATGGATTAGTCGACTATTCAACTATTCTGGCCCATCCCTAGTGCTTATATGGCACCTCTCTCTCTCTCTCTCTCTCTCTCTCTCTCTCCCTCTCTCTTTAGGAGTTTAAAGCTAAGACACTCCCAAACTTGTAAAGTCCACGCTCCACTGATACACCTCCACCCAATTCAAACTATCCAATACACACACAGCACAAATGCATGCAAACACATGCTCACACCCTGCCTTTAAGAGCTCAGCATTGTGGAATAAAATAGAGAAATGATTCTTGGGGGAGCAGCTTCAACAGCTGGATCAGATCTGGGCCTGAGAGCAGCACTCACTCTGAACACATCCCTAATACACTCACACACACACACACACACACACACACACATACACACAGAGTTTGCATTGTCTACATCTCCACATGGCCTATACAAACCAATATAATCACGCACTGCAATTCGATGATGACAACCAATTTCCCATAATGTCTAAAAATATTGGAGAGAAAGATCCAATTTTGAAAAGAGTTTGAAAAGAGTAGCAGGTTTGTTCACTTGTCTGTAACAAGACATCCTGCCTGCCTGAGAGGAATTAGAGTCTGATTCCCTGGTATTCCGGGGCTGAAATTCCAAACCTGTGAATCAGAACTGGCTGCTTTGCTGCCGCTCCAGCTTTCTCAAAACAAGGAAAATACTGTATGCACTTTTTAATGGGATTAGAATGAGGGCAGGTGTGTGTTTCTGTGTGCAGTGTGTGTGTGTGTGATTGTGAGGACTCATATGGGGCTGAGTTACACTTGGGTCAGATGTGTTTGTTTGCGTCTGAAGGAAAACATGATGCCGGTGACAGCGCAGCTGACTCATTTTGATCTCTGACACGAGGCCAGATGAAGAGGCCAAACCCTCAACCAGCCACGACTCCAAAACTTTCAAGTGGCCTTTATAAATCAGGCTCTGGTCTGGGTAGACGGGGACCGAATCCAATCCAGTGAAGGACTCTACCGGCTGGATGGACTTTGTATTTATGTGTTCTGGAGCGGTTACAGGTGATTACGTGCTGCAGCTCTCTTCCAACCATCACGTAATGTTTAACTGACCTTAATGAAAGGGCAACAAAGGAATAAACAAAGGTGTAATCTGATGCATGCATCTGACAGCAGATAGTGATCTCACTGCTGCTGCTGCTGTTG